>VMDO01014832.1:21624-53299 GCA_007922755.1 Pedetes capensis | reverse complement strand
ACTCATAGCGACCCTCTGTACAACAGGGGAAACACTATTGTCAGTGCTTCTCTGCTGTTCATAGGGTTTTCAATGGCAGATTGATTTTTGGGAGGGGGTTGCCAGGTCCTTCTCCCAAGCCTACAGCTTCTGGTGTTCCCAGGCGGTCTCCCATCCAGGTACTAACCAGGCCCGACCCTGCTTAGCTTCCGAGATCTAACGGGATCGGATGCCACAGGGCTACCGCTGCAGGCTGATTATCTATTAATAAAGATAAATGAATAGATCTGGCTCTACTCTCTGTTGAATAGAAATATGCAAAGGAGATCAATTTGACAAAGTCATTGACAAATAGCCTGCCATCCATGCTCAAAACTAGGAATTGTGATTTTATGATTCTTTCCTGTGACAAATTGGCAGGGTTATCATTTCCATGCCTTCAGCCATTTCTGTGTATGCTTAAGCAGTGTACATTTCTGTTCTGTCTATCTTACAGCTTTCCATAATGTATGTCATACCATAAATATTTTTTCAAAACTATATTTCTTCATTTAATGTTGCATTTGTAAGAATATCTGTGTTGATATCCATTGTGCTGGTTCATTTATTCTCATTTCTCTATCACATTCCATGGCATGGATACATCTTTTCTCAGTGTACCTTCCTGGGAGTGGATTTTGTTTCCAAATCTTTCTGCCAGCTGTGAACAATTGTGCTGATGCCTCCCTGGGTCCATTCCACATATCTTCCAGCAGAGCGACTGTGTTAGAAGATGGGCGTTTGTTTACACTTTACTTGATATGTTTTATTGTTATTCAAACTACCACATGAATTTATGTCCTCACAAGCAGGGCATGAGGACTCCCATCACAATCTTCAACAACTCTCGCAACTATCAAAAATTTAGTTTTGCAACTATGAGTGCAAAATATTACATCACCGCAGTTTGATGTCACTTCCATAATCATTGGTAGGGTTAAGCAGCTTTCACATTTTATTTTTGTGAATTCATTTTCTAGCACCTTTATTCTATAAATCTTATTGCTTTTCCATATCCTCTAACAAACATTATATTCTATACAGTAAATGTACAAACTGGTATCTTTTACCATTCTGCTTACCACTGGCTAGTAACAATGATAACATTTGTTTTAAATTTATTTAAATGAATTTATTATTTCCCTGTAAATTTATCTTAAATTAATTCTTTATTAATTCCCAGGAAGTAAGTCATTTTGCATCTCTTCACAAAAATATTTACTAATGGATTTAGTAGAAAAATCTTTGATTATTTTTCCAATATTTAGAGAGATTTATTTATATGACAGTCTCTTGTTAAGAAAAGATATTGCTAATACTCATTAATGCTGTATTTTTTAGTGATAACAGAGAGAACTACCATCTTGGGACACAAAAATAATCTAGCTACAAAAATAGTGGAAGCGATTTAAACATACATCAGCATTTGTGACAAATCAACGTCATCTGCTTCTAAGGCACTCCCCTGGCTCTAGTGTAGCAGTGCAGCAGGCTCCTCCCAGCTGGGCATGGGCTGGACATGATGATCTCCGTCTTGGCCATCTTGGACACAGAATACCTGGAATGCCCTTGGGGCCTTGGGCACACAGCCATGACAATGAAGTAGGCAGAACTATTCCGATTAGCTAGGCATATTCTAGTGACGGTGGAGCTAGCAACATTCCCCCTGGTGGGTCACAAGACCCTCAGGAGACCCTCCTGGGAAGTACCAGTCAGCAGCCCCTCCTGCCCAGCTCTGAGTGGTGCTAAGTTACATGAGAGATGGAGGACTGGCTGAGGCCGGGACTGGACAGCAGTGCAGCTTTGCATAAGACATCTTGGACAGAACTTCCTTCTCCACGGTGGAGCTGTAGGTAAAGGACGCAAGTGAATCAGCCTCGCCCGTAAGAGACCTCAGTGGACTTGGGACTCCTGCCGTTTAGGACACCTGCGAGCCGGCCTCACCCCATAGTAAGATTTCTCAACCACATTAACTCTCAACTCCAATTTTCTACCAGCACCTCCCCTCTGCCCCCCACTCTCTCTCTGTACTCCTCCTCTTTCTTTTAGTTTTTATATAATACTTCTCATTTTAAGATCTGATACTGTCTTGCTTGGGCTGGAATGTAGCTCAGTTGGTAGAGCGCTGTTCTGCAGTCTCTGAGATCCCAAGTTTGATTCCCAGCACCGCAAAATGGGAGAAGGATGTGGAAACCCACTCCCAAGGCAATCCGAAACAGTCAGCCATTGAAAACCCTATGAGGGTTGCTATGAGTCGGATACCGCCTCGAAGGCACCTAACAACAACAACAACAACGACTGTCTTGCTTGTTTTTTACCTTCTTATTCTCTGTCCCACCATAACATGGCTCCAAGAGAGCAAACCTCTGTACCTCTCAACAATAGCACAAGGAATGGCCAACATGCAGTGAATGTACTCTGAAGGTGAGGTCATATTCATAAAAAAGGACACACAGGTCTCATAGGAAACGCACTGAAGTCCATACAAAGCTGGGAAAGTGAACCAGTGAAGCCCACAAGACGATGAGGGTGGCTTCTATGACTCTTTCCGATAAATTCAATTCACTTCCTGTACTTGGAGTGCCAGGAATAAGCTCTCAAGTTGATTCTTTGGTATCAAAATAATTGAAGGAAGTATGAATTACAGATACTACGGGTTTTGTGTATGGCAGAGAAATGTGTGTGGAAATACAGCTGCTAGAACATAGCAACAACAAGGCCAGGATTCTCAGAGGTGTCTTTATCCTACAAGGATGCTTTTGAAGAAGGAATTCAGCTTTCTCCAGCAGGAGAGGTACCCCAAGATCACAACTGGATGAGTAGTAACAGTTTAGATGTTCTGGCTCAATCTAGAATTCCGATTCCACAATAAAGTCAGGGAACAAAATCACCTTAAAGGCAGCTTTCTATTAATATTGCAAAAGAAATCCTTTAACACAGAGATTGGATGGTTATCAGAAGATTGGGTCTTGGCAAGTATTTTTGAGTTAATATAAATGAAATTAAAATACTCATCCTGGTCAGTTCAGGACACTATAACAAATTACCATAGGCTGGGTAACTTATAAACAAGAGAATATTATTTCATACAGTTCTTAAGGCTGAGAAGTCCAAGGTCAAGGTGCTAGCAGATCAAATGTTTGGTGAGGGCTGCTCTCTGAATCATATAGGGTGGAAAGAGTGAAGAGGCTGAGGACTCAAAAATAAGACATTAATCCTCCCAGAAGCCTTCCTGATGAGATTGATCCATGTGTGAATTTTGAGAGGACAGAAGTATGCAGACCACTGACGTACCACTAGATGTGGATTCTTCAGTGCTTTTTGGAATATGAAAAGAAACGGCCTCTTGCTTAAACAGTGCACATTAATGCATTAATAACACAAATGTAATGCATTGTAGGACCAAACTGCATTTTTCAGAGTTTAATTCAAAAAAGCTCGTAATTTAAAGAGCTATGAATGGCCTCTTCTATTTGTTGTTGTTGTTGTTGTTAGGTGCCATCGAGTCGGTATCCAACTCATAGCGACCCTCATAGGGTTTTCAATGGCTGACTGATTCGGGATTGCCTTGGGAGTGGATTGCCAGGTCCTTCTCCCATTTTTTGCGGTGCTGGGAATCAAACTCGGGACCTCAAAGACTGCAGCACAGCACTCTACCGACTGAGCTAATCTATTTACAAGCACTTTATTCCAGATGTAACTAATTAGTACAAAGCATAATTAGCAAAGAAGCTACCAAGGCCGTGGCTGTGGGAGGAGGGAATACAGGGTCACTGCCATGTCATTCTGAGGACACCCATGGCCCCATCGGGGGTCATCTCTTATGATCACTACTGCATTTTTCCACGGTGCTTATGTGTATAGTGGCATATTTGTTTAATGTCACCAGTTAACACCATGTGTTTATTAATAAGGAAGCTGAACCTCTGAGAAGTTAACTCAGAAAGGCTACTTTCTTTTAACCTAATGAGAAATCATGACTTCTGACTCAAAAAACTGAAATATTTGGTAGAAGTTACTGAGGCTCCTGGCTGAATGTATATTTTGTTGTCCAACTCAACTCATGGGAAATTAGGATCTCTCAACATTTCTTATTGTTAGGTGCTGTCCAGTCAGTGTCCGACTCATAGTGACCCTACGGACAACATATGAAACACTCACTGACATTGTGTCATGCCTGGCACTATTGTCATGCTTTTCTGCTATTCATAGGGTTTTCAATGGCTGACTGATTTTTGGGAGTGGGTTACTGGGTCTGTCTTCCAAGCCTATAGCACCTGGTGTTCCTAGGTGTTCTTCCTAGGTGTTTGGATTGTTGTTGTTGTTAGGTTCTGTCGAGTTGGTATCCGACTCATAGCGACCCTCTGTACAACAGGGGAAACACTATTGTCAGTGCTTCTTTGCTGTTCATAGGGTTTTCAATGGCAGATGGATTTTTGGAAGTGGGTTTCCAGGTCCATCTCCCAAGCCTACAGCACCTGGTGTTCCCAGGAGGTCTCCCAGCCAAGTACTAACCAGGCCCGACCCTGCTTAGCTTCTGAGATCTGATGAGATCAGATGCCACAGTGGTACAGATGCAGGCCAGTATTTCCTAAATTATTATTAAAAAGAAGGTATAAATTAATAGGTGAAACTCTAGCCCACTTTGCCAATGGCAGACCAAGCCTGCATTTCCTCACTGCAAGCATCCGTTCATATTTCAGGAATCATTGTACATGCAACCAATTTTGCGACTGTGAATCACGGTGATAATCATCTATCAGGCAAAGTGCATCTGCAGGTGCTTCCTGGTAGATATGTGGTCGTCTACACTGAGCTCCTCAGGAACTTTTCCTCTCTGTATCTCAAGAACCTTCCTGAGCCAATAAATCATAGCTGACAAAACAGTTCAGAAATGAATGGACAAAGGACTCCATGCACCAAAGGACTGATCGCCAAAGAAAGGATGGCTGACCAAACCCTAGACTGAGAACAAGCTCAGGTGTATAACTAAGTAAGGAAAACTCTGTTTCTAATGATCATCTAAGGCTGGGATTTAGCTCAGTTGCTAGAATGCTGCTCTGCAGTCTCTGAGGTCCCAAGTTCAATTCCCAGCACCACATAAATGAGAGAAAGACGTGGCAACCCACACCCAAGGCAATCCCGAAACAGTCAGCCATTGAAAACCGTATGAGGGTCACTATGAGTTGGACATAACTCGAGGGCACCTAACAACAACAATGATCAGCTGCTAAGTATTTTGGATTCTGCACAAAAAGGAACAAAAAGAAATCCCAACAAACATTCCCCTTACCCGCAAGGGCAACCATATCCCCCATGCCGTCCTCAGGGCTTTGGCCAGACTGCCGTTCCTCTGTTGGTTTCATTTCAAACGGCTTTCATTTTGCATACTAAGAATCTACTGAAATTCCCAACAAGGTTTCAAAATTACCTACTCTAAAATTTCAAGGTGATAAACTAAAGACATTTCGTTGTGTTGTATCAGTCGATTATGTTGGTGAAAAGAAAAATAAAGTCACTGCATGGAGATAATTACAGTAAAATTAAAGGAGACAGATATTATATTATTTAAATGCCCAGTTTAAAGCTACATATTGAAAGTTATGGCCCATTAATGTAAATTATTTTGCAGTGAAAATATCTAATTATCTCTTCCAGATAACAAATATAAATGTAAATGTTTCAACCTAATCACAATAACCTGCCGGGAGAGAAGCTTCACAATTAAGAGCCCAGGATGTGTCCCCAAGTTGAATTGTCTATGAAACCTGCCTGTCATATCTCTGGTGTGCTATTTCTTGATGGCTCATTTATAGAACAAGGAAAGAAAAATACATTAGATTTTACATGTGGAAATTGCATTTTTATAAAAGCAATTACTTGGCATGGTAAATGATGCCAGTAATTTTTTTTTCTGATTTGCAGCTATCATGGCTATCAGTAAAACACATGTTCAAAAATGAAAGTAGATAAATTAATTTCAAAGACTTTTTGCCCACAGATTTCATGCCAGATTTGTTAACCTTCCTATAGTAAAAGGCAAGTAGGAGATTGCAAACTTCAGATTCAAAATTCACACTAAAATGGTTTTGTGAGGCAAGTAAGGACCCTGAGACTCTCGGAAGCGTGACTTGCCATAATTATTTATAGGCACTCACAGATAAAGAGCGGTGTTTATTTTCCTATTTAGACATAGAGGGGGTTGGGATTTAGCTCAGTTGATGGAGTGCTGCTCTGTAGTCTCTGAGGTCCTGAGTTTGATTCCCAGCACTGCAAAAGGGGGAAAAGGACCTGGCAATCCACTCCCAAGGCAATCCTGAAACAATCTGCCATTGAAAACCCTATGAGGGTCTCTATGAGTCGGACATGACTCAATAGCACCTAACAACAACAACAAGATCTATTAGGGCTGGGATTTAGCTCAGTTGGTAGAGTGCTTCTCTGCAGTCTCTGAGGTCCTGAGTTTGATTCCCAGCACCGCAAAAGGGGGAGAAGGACCTGGCAATCCACTCCCAAGGCAATCCTGAAACAATCTGCCATTGAAAACCCTATGAGGGTCGTTATGAGTCGGACATGACTCAATAGCACCTAACAACAACAACAAGATCTATTAGGGCTGGGATTTAGCTCAGTTGGTAGAGCGCCACTCTACAGTCTCTGAGGTCCTGAGTTCAATTCCCAGCACCACAAAAATGGGAGAAAGATATGGCAGTCCACTCCCAAGGCAATCCTGAAACTGTCAGCCATTGAAAACCCTATGAGGGTCGCTATGATTTGGACACAACTCCATGGCACCTAACAATGACATCAAGATCTGTTATTGTCAGTATAGCAGCAAAACCCAGGTTCAAAAAAGCTGAAGTCCTGGGTATGAAGCCACACTATCCAACAGACCATTTGGCTATTGAGAATCTCTTTTTATTTATTTATTTACTTATTTATTTTGACAGTACTTAGGGTTGAACCCAGGGCCTCCCACACACTTTCCAAATGCTTTCCATTGGGCTGCCCTCCCAGCTCCTTTTTCATTTTTCATCTTGAGACAGGGTCTCTCTAAGTTGTGCAGGCTGCCTCTGCCCTCAAATCTGTGATCGATCCTCCTGCCTCTGCCTCCCAAGTTGATGGAATTGCAGATGTGCACCACTATGCCAGGCTGAGAATGTTTGATTGTTTACCAAATGAGGAGCCTGAAAGTAAAGGCTTCTGTTATCTGAGAATAGAAAAATGTTTCCATGTAAATAGAATAAAATAATTCCTTGACCCTTACCCCCATTTTGGGGCACAGTCCTGTATAGTTAATTGGGAAACATAAAATCAATACAAATTTTTAACCAGTGGCTCCGGTTTAAAATAAAGTCTATGGATTGACACATGCCAGGGGAAAGCTTGATACATTATTTGAATTCCTTTTGGCAGCAAGAAAAAGGGGGCACTCTTCAGTGGGCAACCAAATAGGAGTTTGTTGTAAAGATGTCTGAGAGAAAACACTATCAACAATTTCATCTGCACAGCTGGTGTGAACAGGAAAGTCACCCAGTGTGCTCTTAGGATATTTGAGGACAAAGTGGGTGATGATTCATGGTGATTCAAGATCCACCACAGCTTTGGCAGCTCCCTCATTACCATTCCTGCCTCTGGCTGCTGCCATTAAGGTCATTCAAACTCCCTCTTTCTTTCTCCTGGGCTGGGATTTAGCTCAGTTGGTAGAACGCTGCGCTGCAGTCTCTGAGGTCCCGAGTTTGATTCCCAGCCCTGTAAAATGGGAGAAGGACGTGGCAACCCACTCCCAAGGCAATCCCGAAACAGTCAGCCATTGAAAACCCTATGAGGGTTGCTATGAGTTGGACTCTACTCATGGTACCTAACAACAGCAACAACTTGCTTTCTCCTAGTTCTCTGTTGGTCTCTCTCTGGGGTGCTGATCTGATAGACCTGCCCAATCTCTCCCCTCTGGAGGGGATCCTGTGGAGTAGAGTTTTCACCTCAGCTTGCCCTCAGCCTCAGAAACCCATCTTTTGGCTGGTGTGACCACAGCTGGCCTCAGAGCACGTAGATGCGAGAGTTCAACTTCTTCGGCAGAAATCTGCACAAAATCTTCCACAAAGACTACTGAGTTTTAAACTATTCATATTTCTGGCATGCTGACGTTTACCAAAGTATTATTTAGAGGCTTACTGAAACCGTCAAGTACTTCACACTGCCTCTCTGGGACACCTCGCTAAGATTTAAAATAATGTCTCCCGATACCTAATGCACCGCATACCCATGAGTGCCTTACCACACGCCATAATTTTAAAAGAGACCTGAAGAGACTGTGTTTTCTCACAGCTCCGTTTTCACTTATGTGACCCCTTTGCGGTTCTACTCATCTTCCAAGATTTATAACTGATTTTCAATCATCATAGCAAGTCCTTCTTGCTTCTTCCCTGCCTAACATCTTCTCCTCCTTCCTCTGGTGTTTTCCCTTTGCGGGCTCTTGTTCCCTTCCTTTCAGCTGCACTATTTCACGAGTGTTCCCTCCACTCTGAGACCCACGGCTGAAGGGATGATTGGGGTCCAGCAGTGCCTCTTATTCTCAGAGCTACATGTTTGGACTAGAGTGGTCATGTGACTCAGCCAGGCCAGGAACTTCCAACCATCTGGGGCCATTTTATACAATTACTAGGGAGGAAGTTTGATTGGTTAGCTTTTATAAAGTTGAATAAGTGGTCAAATGTGCCCCTGGGGCTTCTAGTATTAGATTTGCCATCACTTAGGCATAACCAGTGTATGAAAACCTATACCGGTGTAATTGCCCTCAATGGGGGAAGGGAGGTGGACAAGAGAGTGGGTCACACTGCAACTGAATGCAGACTGCTCCTGAACATTTCCTTCATGTGAGACAGGGGATTTCCCACTTTCTGTGCAAGTAAGATTGACTTGTGTTTTCGTCTCTACTACCTGCAATGTACAGCTCTAACACAAGCTAGGTTAAGCCAGGGGTTTACGCTTGATTCAGTAACAGAATTTTATTGATTTTAATAAAAATTCAGTATTTTTTGAGTCCAAATTAACATATTTAGCAATTCAGAAAATACCTTGCTGTTGTTAGGTGCCATCAAGTCGGTATCCGACTCATAGTGACCCTATGTACAGCAGGTGAAATGCTATTGTCAGTGCTTCTCTGCTGTTCATAGGGTTTTCAATGGCTGACTGATTTTTGGGAGTGGGTTGCCAGGTCTGTCTCCCAAGCCTATAGCACCTGGTGTTCCCAGGTGGTCTCCCATCCTAGTACTAACCAGACTCGACCCTGCTTAGCTTCCAAGATCTGATGGGATCAGATGCCACAGGACTACAGCTGCAGGCAGAAAATACCTTAAATAGGTAGAAACAGCTAACCTGCATCCCTCTTTCATTCATTTGTCACACATTATTGATTGTCCCTCTTACCCTGGACCCTGAGCTCCTGGAAGGTGGCAGCTACATCTCATTTACCTTCCCGGGACCAGTTCCACATGCATTCTATGGCACTTTGCTGTCATTCACTAACTGTTTGCTGAATAAATGAAAGGAAAATGGATACAACCTAGGCTGTTTGATCAATAGCAGTTATTTTCTCAATTGCTAAATATGTTCGTTTGAGTTCATAAAACATATCGAATTTTCCCGATAATGAGCCAAATTTTATTTCTTAATCAAGCCTAAGTTTTTTTTCCTCTCTTCCAAGTATTTCTACAAACAAAAAATCCAGTGAATTTACCAAAGTGTTTTCTCAGTAGAATCTAGGTATCATTTTTAAAACTTCACCCTGTAGATCCCATTTCAGTGGTTCAACAACAGTGAGCAATTTAATAGAGAGAGGCATGAGGTTGACGAGGGAGTCAAGGTCCGGATCGTGGAGGATCTCAATTTCTATGCTAAATAGTTTGGATGTTCTGGTGTAGGCAATTTGGAGCCATTGAGCAGTGACTAGAAGGATCGCTTGGGACAGGTTCAGGATGTGGGAAAAAGGCAAAGCAACGCCCTGATCTGAAGAGCGCATGCGAGCCAGGCAGAGCCTTGTGAACTGTTCACACTGAGCTGAGGGAGCCAGAAGGAGCCGGGGTGGAAACCTGGGGTGGGGTGTCAGGGATGGAGGCAGAAATCAGAGAGGACCCTGGATCTGTAGTCATTGATTAAGACAAAAATAAAAATAAATGAGCTAAGCAGACTTGCAAAAGAAACAGATTATGAACATTGTTGTTGTTGTTAGGTGCCCTCGAGTCGTGTGCGGCTCATAGTGACCCTCCTAGGGTTTTCAATGGCAGATTGTTTCGGGATTGCCTTGGGAGTGGGTTGCCACATCCTTATCCCATTCTGCGGTGCTGGGAATCACACTCGGGACCTCAGAGACTGCAGAGCAGAGCTCTACTAACTGGGCTAAATCCCAGTCCAATTATGAACATAGTAAATTAAGAAAAAAAAAAAGATTGGGGGCGAAGAAAGAACTTGCAGAAACAGATCTTGGTCCCTCTTCTGGGGCGGTCTTTGCCAGATAGCTGGCCTTCGCAGTGTCCCCTTGGCCCTGACCAGGTCAGCTGCAAGGACCTGGGGTTTGGCCCCTGCTCAGACGGGTGCAGCTGGCAGGTGGCTGGCACAGGCAGGCAGCTGAAATCCACGAGGGTAACTATTTAACTTGAAGGCATTCTTGAGTGGATTCAAAAGAAGTGAAATGGACATGATAAAGTGCTTTCTTTCTGAGCCCCAACACTGAAAGCTTCCTGATTTAAAATGAGGCTCCGTCACTGCCCTGCAGTCTCCACCCTTTGGCAAGGTCCAGAGGTGGCCGGAACCCTCCTGCAGGGTGGCCACCCAGAGCCCCTGGCTTGGCACTGGATCCCCACAGCCGACCCTCCCACCTTCGCCAATAGATGGCCTTGCAGCCAATGAAAAGGCTTTGAGAGGGGTCCAGGGCTGTAATTTGTTGTTCTTGTTAGGTGCCATCCAGTCAAGGCTGACTCATACCGACCCTATGCATAGCAGATGGAAACACTTCCAGATTCTGTGCCAGGCACCCGATCTTATTTATGTTTAAGCTCATTGTTGCAGACACTGTGTCAATCCATCTGGTGGAGGGCTTTCGTTTTATTCATTGACCTGCCACTCTCACAAACATGATGTCTTTCTCTAGGGATTGGTCTCTCCTGACTACATGTCCAAAATATGTAAGACGCAATCTACCCATTCTTGCTTCCAAGGATCACTCTGGTTGCACTTCTTCTAGGACAGATCTGTTGGTTCTTTTGGCAGTCCATGGTATATTCAATAGATGTCTCTGAGGAGACAAAACAGGTGTCAGAATTTAACCACTGCTGGTTTTAAGTAATTTAATTAATACTGCAGAGAGGGAAAACGCTGGCCTGGGCAGTATCTTGTGGAGGGAAGAGCTACCTGAAGGGCATCTTTCTGGAGAGGGGCAGGATGCAGAGGACCCCATGGGCAGTTCTGTTTGGTTAGAGAGGACAGACAAACCCACACTCCTGGTGATTATTTTATGTCTGACCTTTTACAAGGCCATGTAATATGCTGATCCATAGAAACACCCACAGTACACCGTCAGTCCTTCATAGGCACCTGCCTGTACGGACCCAGCAACTCCACAGACCCATTACCTGTCCTTCCAGACCACAAGGGAGCCAGAGAAGCTGGGGGCGAGAGAATGAGTCACTCTCAGAAAAACACAAATGAGCCAGTGTTATTATTACCTGCATTTTTTTTATTCAGCCAAGACATTTTGATAACTTCTGATAAATACATATTTCATCTTCTTGAGAAGAGAGTGGCTTGAGGTGCAGACTTGAAATCAATTTTAGTAATAACTGTGGGTCTAGCTCACAGCTCCCTAAATGGAAATCAGGCAACATGAAAAGAGAAAGACGGGCTGTGATCAGCGAAACACTCAGAGCCTGGTGGCTCAGGTGGGTCCTCGTTCACAGTGTATGGATTTCGAATGAGGGGACACCATTTGAAATTGCAAAGAGCTGGGAGTTTTACATTTGTGTTTACTTAAAATATCACTCTTTTCTCTCTCATGGTTCTGAGCTTTCTACTTCACGGTTCTTTTTGAAACTTTTATCCACAGCCCATAAGCCCGGCACTGTGTTCTGTAAATGAAAAATGGAGAAATAAAAGGATGCAAGGCCACAAAAGGTCAGCGTGTCGCCACCCCTCCTGTGCTATGAATCACGCGTCCCCTCTCTGCACACACAATCCTAAGACTTTTTCTATCCATTCTCATCAAATATAGTCAGAACTAAATGATACATTCAAATGAGCAGTTTTAGTTTGAATACAGATTCAATACAATCAAGATAAAATGTTGGAGAAGCTGATTAGATTTTTATTATTGATACAAGAATGTGTGCCATCTAATTCAAATCCAATTCCATTCAACATTGTAGTAGTCCTCTGTGGTTGCTGTAGCAGAAAAACCAACCCAGACAAACTTACGGAGGACAAGATTGATTGGAAGCTCACAGTTAGGGGATCAGCACCTACGGTGTTGGGCAGGCATGGCAGTGCAGCAGGGCCTGTGCCAGATGACCACATACTATCGCAGGCCAGGGGGCAGAAGGCTTCCGGAACTGTTGTTGTTGTTGTTAGGTGACATCGAGTCGGTATCTGACTCATAGCGACCCTCATAGGGTTTTCAATGGCTGAGTGCTTCAGGATTGCCTTGGGAGTGGATTGCCACGTCCTTCTCCCATTTTGTAGTCCTGGGAATCAAACACAGGGCCTCAGAGACTGCAGAGCAGCGCTCTACCAACTGAGCTAAATCCCAGCCCCTCCGGAACTGTAGTAAGTTCCTAAGGTCCACTCCCAGTGACTCACTTCCACTGAGCTGGAGCCTGCCTCCAAAGGTTCCATAACCTCCCCAGACAGCGCCACCAGCTGGAGACCCAGCAGTAAAGCACCTGAACTTTGAGTTGTTAGGTGCCCACCAGTCAAGTCTGATTCACAGTGACCCTCATAGGGTTTTCAATGGCTGACTGCTTCGGGATTGCCTTGGGAATGGGTTGCCACGTCCTTCTCCCATTTTGCGGTGCTGGGAATCAAACTCCAGCACTCTACCAACTGAGCTAAATCCCAGCCCCTGAACTTTGGGAGAGATTTTATATTCAAACCATGACACTCCACCCCTGGCCCCTGAGGGTCCACCTCATAATGCAAAATGCATTAAACCCAACTTCAAGAATCTGCGAGGGCTTAAGTCTCAACTGCTTAAAAGTCTAAGTCTCCACGAAGACTCAAAGCAAACTTAGCTGTGAGTCCCTACTAAAGAAAAACAGGTTACATATTTCCAATTTATAATGACACAAAAGGGACTGGGATTTAGCTCAGTTGGTAGAGTGCTACGCTGCAGTCTCTGAGGTCCCGAGTTCAATTCCCAGCACAGCAAAAATGGGAGAAGGACCTGGCAATCCACTCCCAAGGCATTCCCGAAACAGTCAGCCATTGAAAACCCTATGAGGGTCGCTATGAGTTGGATACTGACTCAACGGCACCTAACAGCAACAACAACAATGACACAAAGTAAGCATTTCCATGCCAGAAGGGAAGGAAAGGGGCATAGAGAGGAAAGATCAGCGTGTCGCAAGACCAATATCCCACTGACCTCTGGAACATGTGACATCATCTGGCGCCTGTCCTCATCTGAGCTCAGAGGGACTTATGCAGCTCTGCCCCTGTGGTCCTGGCATTTGCACCACTAATGGTCCTCCTGCGCTGGCTCCACTACTTTAAGACAGCTTCCCTTAGCGGCTTAGGCTCCTGGGGTCTCTATTAGTGCTCTACCTACAAAACTTCACACATCAGCCTTTCAGGGGCTCTATGCAGGGCACCCAACCCTGGGACACTTTACCTGGCCTCATAGGCTATCTTCTGGAAACCTGGTGGCAGCCCCCATCACCCCTTAGTCTTTCATTCTTCATGCCTGTAGGATCAACACCACGTGGACCTTGCCAAGGGTCACTGCTAGCTCGAGAAGTAGTTGGGCCTTTTGGACCACGGCTGCAACAGTGGCTTCTGCATGGCCAGGCAGAGAAACCATTTTCTCTCGGCAGCCTTTTTTCAGCAGGGTGCCCTGGTGGCAACTTTTGAGACACTCCCTTTTCTAATGGGTATGCCAGTTCATGCCTGGGAGCCTTAGATGGGTAGGATCCGGCCATTTCCTTCTGTGCCTCCACGCCATCTTTATTGTCTCAGTACAAAGTGCAGGGCTTTTCTTTACTTTGGCTTATCTGCTTGCCTGAACTGGCCCTATTCGCAGTTATCTTTAAAAAAGTACTCAACTCCTTTGCTTTGTGCCTTTTTCAACTGCATAATTTTCAGATCTTTTTTCTGTGTCTTTTGCTTCATATTTTCCACATATATCTGGTGAAAAGCAGCAAACAATAATCATGCCACATGGTCTATAACCTGCTCTCCTCTTTCATCAAGGTGATACATCTGTTACTTTTAAGTTCAGTCTCACTCAAATTTTTAGGACATGGGCAGAAGACACACAATCTCTTTGCTAGAATATAGCATGGATCATCTGTAGTCCAATGTCCAATAGAATCGTCGTTTTCTTCTGAAATGCTGTGAGTCCCATTTGCGTTCCTATTGACAGCAGCATTCTGGTCTTCATTACTCTCACCAGAACTTCCCCTCAAGCCCTTTAAGGCTTCTCTCACCTTCATCTCTAAATTCTTCCAAACTCCTCCCACAAACAAGTTCCAAAGGCCTAAAAACCACATGGTTAGGTTTCTGCACAGCAATGACCCCACTCTCAGGTATCAATTTTCTCAAACCTGTGATCCTCCTGCCTCTGCCTCCCGAGTCACTGGGATTACAAGTATGGGCCATTGCACCAAGCCTCATGTTCTCTTTAAAAAAAAAAAAATGTTTTCAGTCCTGGGGATCAAATCCAAGGCCTGGCACATACTAGGCAAGCACTGTACCACTGAGCCACCTCTCCTCCCCCAGCCATGTTCACTTTCTGCTAAGTAAGTATGCATAAAAGATGCACTTGATCATGATCAATGACTATGTAGCTTCCAGAAACTTCATCTCTGGAGAGGGGCTTGGCCAAGCCATGGACAAAGCTCTCTGGAAATCGTCTCCTCTAAGTGCCTCTTTTGTTTATCCATTCCCTAGTAACAAACTATCCCCAATCTTGATGATTTAAGACAGCACCTGTGGTATTTCTTCACAATATGGCGCATCAGAAATCCAGGCAGGGCAGGGCATTTCTTTTGCTCCATGAAACTTTGGCCAGTGTCATTAAATTATACTTCGGTGGCTGCACTTGCACATCTGTCATGTTGGAGGAGAAGTCACCAGACTGAGGTCCCTCACTGTATCTCCACACAGCCAGCTCTGGCTTTCTGACCCATAGTTGGATCCAGAAGAAGCTTCCAGGGGGAGAGAGGCAGGCACTGCAGATGAAGGCTTTGCCACAAAAGGTCCAGGCATCCTCTGCAGCGGGGTCTCGGTCAAATGCAGGCAGAAGGCCGGGGAGCAGAGCAGACACCCCTTCCTTGTAGGAGGAGCACCACAATGAGCTCTAGCCACAGAGAATTTCACCTGCAGCCGTAGCCCTGTGGCATCCAATCCCATCAGATCTCGAAAGCTAAGCAGGGCCGGGCCTGGTTAGTACTTGGATGGGAGACCACCTGGGAACACCAGGTGCTGTAGGCTTGGGAGAAGGACCTGGCAACCCGCTCCCAAAAATCCATCTACCATTGAAAACCCTATGAACAGCAGAGAAGCACTGACAATAGTGTTTCCCCTGTTGTACAGAGGGTCACTATGAGTCAGATACCGACTCAACTCCGACGGCACCTAACAACAACAACAACTTCAGATCTGCCTGGAGCTGTAGCCCTGTGTCATCCGATCCCATCAGATCTTGGAAGCTAAGCAGGGTCAGGCCTGGTTAGTACTTGGATGGGAGACCGCCTGGGAACACCAGGTGCTGTAGGCTTGCGAGAAGGACCTGGCAACCCCCTCCCAAAAATCCATCTGCCATTGAAAACCCTATGAATAGCAGAGAAGCACTGACAAAGTGTTTTCCCTGTTGTACATGGGGTCGCTATGAATTGGATACCAACTCCATGGCACCTAATAACAACAACAACAGAGGATTTTTATTCCCTGACATGCAAAATGCCCCTCCCCTCTCCCAAGCCGCCATGGTTTTCTCCCCAGGATAGCCTCAGGCTCTGATGCGAAACTCAGGATCTAATCAGGAGATAGACCCAGGCAGACCTAAGAACTCAGAGGCCAGTGGTCTGCCCTCGGAACACTCAGCACCGTACCAGGTACCCCAGACCAGCAAGGAAGTCCATGGGAAGTGCAGAGCGGGTCTGGAATAGGGTCCCGGCTCTGTCTCCATCATCTCTCGCCGGCTGCAGAGGACCCACACCTTCTTCCCGGGAGCAGCTCTGCTCAACCCTTGGCCCCTCTTTTTGGACCTTGGCCTCCACTGGCGGAGTCACCATTCCTTTTCCGTAATAGACGCTCTGTGTGTGCAGCAGAGTAGTTTCCTGACCCCTCGGGCTACTGGGGTAAGAAGAATGGAGACCTTGTCCTATGTCCCTGTCAGCCCAACTCACACAGCTTCTTTCTATAGTTGGGTCTTGTTGTTGTTGTTAGATGCCGTCGAGTTGGTATCCGACTCATAGCGACCCTCATAGGGTTTTCAATGGCGACTGTTTCAGGATTGCCTTGGGAGTGGATTGCCACGTCCTTCGCCCATTTTGTGGTGCTGGGAATTGAACTCAGGACCTCAGAGACTGCAGTGTAGCGCTCTACCAACTGAGCTAAACCCCAGCCCACATAGTTGGGTCTTACATGTCCCCAAAGGTCCCTGTGGTGAAGGCTTGCTCTGAGGAGGCACTGCTAGGAGGTAGGGGAGCCTTTCAGACGTGGGGCCCCATGGGAGGTCTTCAGGTCACCGTGAGCACGTGTGTGAAGAGGACTGTGGGAATCCAGCCCCCATACCTTCTCTGTCTGCTTCCTAGCCATGAGGCAGGTGGATTTTCTCTGCCTCACGCTCCCTTCGAGATGCATCACCACGGACCCCACAGCAACAGCGCTGACCAATCACAGTCTAGAATCTCTAAAACTACGCCTGAGCCAAAATGCACCTTTTCTCTTCCCAAGCTGATTACTCAGGTACTCATTGCATTAACAGAAAGCTGACTGGCTCTTTAAAATAACTCGGTGAGATTCCAGAGTGTGAAATTATGAATCTGATCCACTGGACCAAACTTGAGCCCGCTTACTCTTTGAGACTGGCTTCGCGCTGATCTGGCTGTGAGTTCAGAGCTTTGTGAAAAAGCCCTTCAAAACCTCAGGAGGACTTTTGTCTACCTTAGAAGGAGTAACAAGCACCTCTGGAAACTCCTGAGATCTTAACAAAGGCTTTTGCATCCATGCCCTTGACGTCACCTTAACCCCAGGACCAGGTGTTCCTGGCAGCACTTGTTTTTGATCTTTGCCCAAAGTCACCTCTTCCTTTAGAATCTTTCTCCCAGTGAGCAGGCTGCAAATATGAAAGAATTTTCTTTTCCAACCCCACAAGACCTAAGTTAGAATGCGGCCTTTACATTCTGCTTAAAAACCAAACAGTTCCTTTCAAAATCCATCTTTCTCTTCCTATTTTTATGATGGGGGAACTAAAAGAACATGGTGAGCACTTTCAACATTATGCCTGGGAACTTCCGTTCCCAGACCCACAGATTCTTTCGGTACATGTTCTATCCTCCATGTTCCTGCAAATATCAATTTTGCCAACTATTCTTCAGCTGCAGAACAGAAGTATCCCTTTTTCCTAGGCATGAATCACAAGGTCCTCACCACCCTTCTCTTTGGCACTAACAATCTTCTTGCCATCTCTCAGGTTTCTGTACACACCAGACCAACACCGTCGATTTGGGGTTCGTGTTACTGAATCGTCCCACTTCTGATACCAAACTCTATTTCAAATTTCCTGTTGCTGCTTAGCAAAGCACTTCTGAGCAAGGTTTCTTAAACAATAATTTATTATTAATTATAATTCTTTGTATGCCCAGGAAGTTCTGGGAATAAGAAATCTGAGGTGGTGGAAGGGTTCAGAACAGGGTTGCAGTTAGGCTAGGGCTGTGTGTCTTCCTTTGCTGCTCTTCTCCGATGACTTCTCCATGTGATTGCATGAGCTCCATCAGGAGGCAGAGCATGGGTCGCCTGAAGGACAGTCAAAGAAAGCGGAGGCAGAAGCCCTCGATCATGGAAGGTTCAGCGACAGGAGTCACACAGCAATGGTCTTACCATGTCCTATCGATTAGATGAGGTCCAGGGCACCCTGAATCTGAGGGAAATGAGATAAAGTCTACGCCTCCTGTGGACAAGGTCACCTTAGGAAAAATGTATGCAGAGTAGAAAGCACAGTGCAGCCATCTTCTTCTTCTTCTTTTTTTTTTTTTTTTTTTTTTTCAGTACTGGGGGTTGAACCCAGGGCCTTGCGTTTGCATGCTCTGCAAGTGCTGGACCACTGAGTTGCATCCTCAGCCCATTTTCTTGCTTTTTTTTTTTTTTTTTTTTTTTTTTTTTGAGACAGGGTCTCGCTAAGTTATGCAGACTGCCTCTGCTCTTGAACTTGCGACCCTCCAGCCTCTGTCTCCCGAGCTGCTGGGATTACAGGCGTGCGCCACTGCGCCCAGCTCAGTATAGCCATCTTCTCAAACACTTGGGGTTGTTGTTATCGGGAAAATGTACTTTACAGATGAGAACGACAGAAATGTGAAAGACTGAGGGGCAGAGGGTCCATCTGCTGTCCACATGAAGTTTTAAACCCCAGTACTGCAGAATGTGGTCTTATTTGGAAATGAGGTCATTCATGATGTAATTAGTTAAGATGAGGTCACACTCCAGCAAGGTGGGTCCCCTATCCAGTGTTGACATCCTCATGAGCGGTGAAATTTTGACTCACAAGTGCATACAGAAAGCCTGTCACATGCAGATGAGAGTGGAGATTGGGGTGAGGTGACAGATGGCCAGAAACACCAAAGATCACCAGCTACCCCTGCTGTAGCTGGGGGAGTGCCAGGAGGGGCAGATTCTCCCCAGCAGCCTCAGAAGGAACCCAGTGTGAGGCTGAGGGCCTTTGTGACAGCGGCCTGAGGAAGCTGAAACAAGGGGCCAGGGACCTCCCCCTGAGTATCTGTCCAGGCAGGTGAAATAAGAACAGAAGAGCTTCCTGCAGTGAGAATCTTTTGAATTTTCAAGGATCTAGGTAAATAGAAGTGTTCTCAAAGAAAGATCAACACTGAAAGACCTTCCTTTCTGAGGTTGTTTCTGCCACCTTGTATGCCAAAAACTTACGTGATGTTAATAATCAGAGACCTTGCACAGTGTGTGTGGCTGTTATTGTGAATGTGTGTGTGTGTGTGTGTGTGTGTGTAGTTTCCTCCAAGACCACAAAGTACTTCCATTTTCAGTGACCTACATTGGTAAGGCACTTTTCATTGGCACTACAGCTACTTTCATTTTAATGCTGCCTATACAGAGACAGCAACAATAAAGAGATGGCCTGCAGCTGTAGCACTGTGGAGGCCCATCCCGTCAGATCTCGGAAGCTAAGCAGGGTCAGGCCTGATTAGGACTTGGATGGGAGACCACCTGGGAACACCAGGTGCCATAGGCTTGGGAGAAGGACCTGGCAACACACTCCCAAAAATCAATCCACCATTGAAAACCCTATGAATACCAGAGAAGCACTGACAATAGTGTTTTGCCTGTTGTATGCAGGGTCACTATGAGTCAGATACCAACTCGACAGCACCTAACAACAGCAACAACAATAGACTGGTGCTAAGACCTCAGCAACCTCTTCTACAGAGGACAATCCCCCAGACAGCCAGGATTAGCCAAATGTGTGCCATCCCCACCCGGATCTCCCTGTGTATGGGTATCTGTGTTCATGGTCATATTTGCAAAGCTCAGGAATTAGGGGAGCATTTTGTTTTGGTTCCCCAGATAGCTGCCTTGCTAGTTTACCAAGGAAGGGGCCCTGCTACCTCATGCCCTGGCGGCAGGCTCAGCCTCCACTAGAGATGCTGGAATATGCATGAGGAGATGACGAAGATTGATCTGTCCACGGGGGATTGAAATGTGAGCATCTGCTGTAATGGCACTAAAAAGAATTAGACTCATCAACTATAGTGATTCATAATGATGGCTGTGTTTGCTCTCAGAATATTAAGGGAATCAACCATCCACTTAATTGCCAAAAGAACTTTTTTTATTTTGCCCTATAACATCCCTCTCTCCCCTTCTCTCAATATATAGATTTTCATATGGATAGATCCCAAAATGGTATTACTGGCTCAGGCATAAATGTAGCAAAGAAAAATTAAAATGAGCTAATATTTTTGATTAATGCTAGTTCCTGTGCCTGAACTTAGGAGCATAAATATCCTTTTAGAAGTATTACTGTCTGCAAATAAGATCAAATCAAATTCCAAGGCACTTTGTTAATGAAAAGTATTGATTTTTATAGCATTTGGTCCAAACCATTGCCAATTTTCAATCTATTTGATATCACTCTTCATCCTTGAACTCTTCATCTTTGAGTTCTTTATCCTTGAACATGCGGAGGTCCTTCCCTGTCTCCTTCAGTAGCCACTCTCTCTCCTCTTGCTCTCAAGTGGTAGGCCTCAGCTCTGTTCTCTCTACCTCTCTCCTGTGTGGTTTTCATCCATTGCTATGACGTCAGTAGGCACCGCTAGAGGGTTGGTTCCCATCATGTGATACCTCTGCTTCCAATGCACTTGCCCAGGTAACTTACCCTTTCTGACCTGACTGCTTACTTTCCTCTCATTTCCTCTGTGTTTGTACAGAGCCCAGCCTGCACACCAATCTCCCGAGTGTCACCCTCTTTAGAAAGCAAGCTGAATATCTGGTCATGCTTCCCAGCTCCTCCCAGCCCGAGAGGCTCTGCATGCGTTGGGATTCCCAGGGGGATAGAGAGGACCCTAACCATGGTGGGTCCCAGGAGCTCATCTAGCCCACTTGGAATCCTATGGGGCAAGATAGCAATGGGTCACCTTTGCTATACATCCGGGTATCTCACTCTTACCCCTCCCATCTAGTGGGCCAAGATGGCACCCAAGGTATGGTAGCATCTAAAGCCTCCCTGGTGCCCAGTTGGTCATTTCTGGTCCAACCCTATTCCCCTGATTGGCTGGCTATCAGGCCATATAAACTCCAGAGCTCAGACTTCAGCAGCCATTCTGAACACCATCCAGGATAAGCTCACCAGGTCCTTGTGGTTCCTTAAGGGCCCAAGGCCCATTTACTCTTCTGCCTGGCCTAGCCTTCAGCCTTCCTCCGACCTGCCTTCATCATACTTCAAACCTGCCTGCCACCTCTATTCAACACTGACCTCTATAACGTGGGATATCCTACGCAGAGTGACAGCTTCAAGAGGCAAGACTCCAGGAGTCAAGCGCAGGGCCCACATAGTAGCAAAAGCTGTGAGCTGGAAGAGCAAGGACACCCGGGAACCTCAGCCCCAATGGCAGAGACAGCAGCTGAGCGCTTCCCTTCTCCAACTCCCTTTCCCCTCTCCCTAATCCTCCATTCCTTTCCCCTCCTTCATGAGTAAACCCCTGTGCATGATGCTCTGTTCTCCGGCTACAGCCACGCCACTGGGCATAGCGTCTGGGCACCCATTTCTTGCTTCCACCCACAACACAGAGAGAGAGAAACCCCAGGAAGAACCTGACATGCATGCTTTTGTCTTGTGCAACAAAAGCCTCCAGCTGCAAAGGTCGCTGTGCTCCCTGTAGGGGAGCAGAAGTTTGTGCCCAACTGGGGTAAGATAAATAAGGTGGTTGGAGCAGAAGGGGACATGGCTCAACCAGTGGGACTCATCATATCCATTCTAGTGACTGTTGGAATGACACATGCCCTGACAGATCACACAAACCATCTTAGATTTAGCTTCACCATTCACTGAAGCAGTAATCACGGACCATCACGTGGCACCTCATCTGTTATTGGGGCTTTTTATTTAAATCTAGCATTCTTACTTGGCTTCAGTGTTTGTCCTCAGCTAGATTATAACTCTCTAAAGAAGAGACCAAATGAAGGTTTTCTAATACCCCTGAGAGGGTCTAGACCTAATGGGGCAGGGAAATCATCCTCACCCAGAAGACATTCTGGTTAAACCATTGCTGCCTTGGCTGGCTTCATCCAGCACCAGAAGCGCACAATGGATGTGCGATCAGAAGTGGAATGGAAACACGGCATTAAGGTACATGAGTAGTGGGGAGTGAGAACAATGAAATGGAGCAGCTGTCCTTGGGGGCCATCTGAAGCAAGTGATAAGAGGCCGCTGAACACAAAGTTTTCCTGATTATCACAACGGAAAACAAGGGCGGAAGTGGCCCAGAATCTCCCTTTCCTGAGCTGCTTAACACTGTTGTGACTTCATTTCTGGAGTGGAATATGACTTCACAGAAAGCATCCTTCAAAGATGGTCATTTCTAATTGCAAATAGAGTGCAGGGGTATTTTACTTGACAAATAACTAGTGTCCTTGTGTGTTTGAGCAGTTAATGTCCAGACACAAGCCAAAAAAAAAAAAAAGTTAATTAATCAACTCAAAACCGAGACATGGCATCCTGCAGAAGAACTTGGAGTAGGAATCACCGTAGTGAGTAAAAGCTACCGCTTCCCTCGGATGGGTGTGGAGTGCAGGGCTCCATACTGAAGAGGTCTGGCCAATTTAATAAAATGAGTTGCATTATATGGTCAATTTAATGGTAGCCTAGTACTTGCCTGGACCACTGATGAGGAAACAGCTTTCCCACTCTCTCCCCCCGACCTTCGGTGAGGAAAGAATACTCTCTCGCCGTGACCATCAACAAGGAAAGAACCCGCTCTCCATCTGATCACCAATGAAGGGACAGCTGTCTCCTCCTGACCACCGAGACCACCAACACGGGTGTTTGCCCCTGGAGGGCAAAAGCACCCAAGGCTTTTCCTTTCTCCCATCTCCACTGGCATCCCGAGGGCCACAGGAGTCCGTGCCCCTCACCCGAGGTTCCTGAGTGAATTGTGTTTAGTATCTGTGTGTGTGGCAGTACCGCCCCTCCAAACATCCAGGCCAGACTGGGAGGTGTGCGCCCCACATAGAGTTGGTATAAGTAATCATTGTGGCTATCTGTGGTGGAATCATAAGAATCAGAGAATCAGAAATGAAGAGACCAAAACCAAAGCCTTGACGAGAGGATGGATCAGGAGGTGGGAGCCAAGTTAATGTCATGAAGTTCCCAACCCTGAGAGCCAGGCTTCTGTCTCCTCCCCAGGGGACTCCGGGAAGAGCCCATGGGATGACAGGGATGGGGCTGGGGCCTGAGCTCGACCCACAGCCCCCTACTCACAGCAGACTCTGTGTCCACAGCTGCCAGAACAGCTGAGCTACTGGAGAAGGCATGCGATTGTTGAAGGACTATACAACCAGCAGGTCCAGCCTGGCTACTTTTCCATGCACCTTTTCTTTCTCATTCTCTAATAGTCTATCAGGGGCTGGGATTTAGCTCAGTTGGTAGAGCACTGCTGTGCAGTCTCTGAGGTCCCAAGTTCGACTCCCAGCACCACAAAAATGGGAGAAGGACGTAACAACCCACGTGCCATAACTATCTATCCTATTTTTTGTTTCTTTTTCATTGGTACTGCATTGTGGATGATTTCATCAGCTCTGCCTGACAATTCATTAATTTTTTTAACTTCCTCCAATCTGTTCTTTAATTCATTAACTTTTTAAAAAAATATATCATCTATAGAAGCTAGGCTCAATGGCATGTGCCTGTAATCCCAGTGACTCAGGAGGCGGAGCAGGAGAATCGCAAGTTTGAAACCAGAGGCAGTCTGCATAATTTAGCAAGACCTTTCCTCAAAAATGTAAAAAAAAAAATGAGCTGAGGGTGCAGCTCAGTGGTCCAGCACTTGCAAAACATGCAGCATGAGGCCCTGGGTTCAACCCCCAGTACTAAAAAAATACACACACATACACACACACACACACACACACACACACACACACACACACACATATGTATCCTATAGAGGGGCTGGGATTTAGCTCAGTTGGTAGAGCACTGCTCTGCACTCTCTGAGATCCTGAGTTAGATTTCCAGCACCACAAAAATGGGAGAAGGACGTGGCAACCCACTCCCAAGGCAATCCTGAAATAATTTGCCATTGAAAACCCCATGAGGGTCGCTATGAGTTGGATACGATTCGACGGCACCTAACAACAACAACAACAATAATCTGTCAGGCTGGATTCTCTGCCCTGATTGCTGTGGCGATGGTCCCTGAGGCTGGGCGGATGTTCTGCCGAACGCCTGGGATGATCATTCAGGAAGCCTGGGAGTGGAAGGATGTGAAGGGCTCCTGGCAGGCAGTAAATCTCCCAGACACGTGGCCCGTTTGCTGCCCAAGGCAGAGAGACTCTGTCTTCCGTTTTAACTCTCATAAAACATGTTTTGGTACCTAGACATTTCTGATGCATAAATCTCAGCCACTGAAACTTCAATCTCATTCTCTGGACTCCGGAGTTATTTCAAGCCACGTGCCACTGCCAATATTTCTAGTGGAAGACATGATGTGAGAGGGCAGAAGGGAAGGGCAAGGAACCAGAAAGTTCACACACTGGAAAACATCGCATTTTCAACTTAAGTGTTTATTACGCTTCCATGTCTGGGATTCATTACTCTAACAGCTAAGGAGCAGAAACCACTGTCCAGAGACAGAAGCCACAAGATCAATGAAGCAGGGAGTTGCCATTGGCAACTACCAGGGCTTGGATCCTTTCACAGCAGCATTCAGTTGTTTCTGCTGTTGTTCAACTTACCCAGTCAATTCTCCTGAAATCAGGAACCTATCTTGCACGCTAGCATCCGATCCCGCCTGATCTCTGAAGCTAAGCAGGATGGTTAGTCCTTGGATGGAGACCACCTGGGAAGACCAGGTGCTGCAGGCTAAGGAGAAGGACCTGGCAGTCCATTCCCAAAACAATCCATCATGGAAAACCCTATGAACAGCAGAGAAGCACTGACATAGCCCCAGCCATGGCACAGTATCCAGAGTCTTTCCTTCTGTTGTGCACTGGGTCGCTATGAGTCAGACCTGCCTTGATGCCACCTAACAACCACCACCATCACCACCTTGGTCACATCCCATTTAAGACAGCACTCTTTCTTCCAGAAATATTTTCCTTCTTTGAAACAAAATCTACTTCTCTTCATCTTTGATTCCTCCGTGAAATAAATTCTTCACGAGAACTTGAAACATTCTTGAAAGCAAAAAATTTTATGATACAGAATAAAAGTAAAGAGCTGAAGTGTATACAACTCAAGTATTTACCATGTGAAGTGAAAATATCATTCATGCTGAGCATTAACACCACCTCATGGAGATCTGTAATTCTTTTAGTGGACTTTTGTCCAAAGCAAGGCACAGGAAAGGCATCTCTGATTAAGCACGTATTATAGCAGATGTAAGTGCCAAGCTCAGGTGGTGTACCCACCCATGGATCTAGGAAGGGAGGGTGAGAGGATTTGGACCCCTTGTCTCCAGAGGCTTGTTACTCCCAAGGATGGTCTTTCCTCACTTGTCATGTTAGATTAATATTCTTTCAAAGCCTGAAATTCACCCTGAATCCTGGCCTTCCTCCAACCTCTTTAAAGAATATCTAACTTTTAGCCAGGCGTGGTGGCGCACCCCTATAATCCCAGCGGCTCGGGAGGCAAAGGCAGGAGGATCCCAAGTTCTAGACCAGAGGCAGTCTGCATAACTTAGTGAGACCCTGTCTCAAAAAGTAAAAAAATGGGCTGGGGGTGCAGCTCGGTGGTCCAGCACTTGCAGAGAATGCAAGTGTGAGGCCCTGGGTTCAACCCCCAGTACCGCAAAAAATTTTTAAAAAATTTAAAAAGAAAAAGAAGAAGAAGAAAAAGAATATCTAACTTTTCCCCTCTTTCCTTCCTCCTTCTTTTCACTTAGGCCCTCTTCTGGGGCAGGGAAATAAGTCTCTATCAAGACACACTCCAGGGTCCCAGCACAAGCACAAATCGGCACAGACACCAAATGGGAAGGAATGTGGACAAGGGGCAGCTGCTAGGAAATTTCTCACATCCTGGGTCTGATTTCCATCAGTCCATCCATGGCAATGGAGAGTCTTGTCCCTTTATGGTGGCTGCTTATTTTCAGAACTCTGAAAGGATGGCCCAAATGAACTCTTCCTGCCCTACTTCTAAGAACACCCATGCTTAATGACTCAGCCTTTTACTGTCTCCTGAAAGGCACCAGCTAGGCATATAATTAACAAGACAAGAAACACAGATTTGTCAGGAGGTTGGGCCAGTGTGAGTCAGACTCACAGCGTGGTTGTTGACCCAAGCATCAAAGCCCAAATGGGAGCTGGTGGGAAAAGTACTGATTAGGTTAATGGAAGGAACCATGACTAGAAATCAGCCCATCCATTCTTATTTTATATACTATGTGTTATTTTATATTCTATAAGTTTTAAATATGATGTCTGTTTGAGAATTGCTTTCTCAAATTAAAAAAAAAATCAATTAATATTTGGATTTAGATTATATTGACTTTTTGGTAGCAAGGTTTAGTTACTGTCAGGGAGATATTAAATGATTTTGTTTCAAACGTAGACTCTTCGAAGGCCCCTGGACCACAGGTACTATTTATCATTCCACAGAACCCGTATGACTGCAGCACTCAGCCCTCAGGAGCTCCAGGGTGGGAACCGGGGCTCTGAACCATGGGGAAATTTCAAACCGGCTCAATGGCATCCAGACCACCTTTCTCCAAAAAACAGGAGGTACACAAATCATGGGCTGGGATTTAGCTAAGTTGATACAGCACTGCGCTACAGTCTCTGAGGTCCCGAGTTCAATTCCCAGCACCACAAAAATGGGAGAAGGGCCTGGCAATCCACTCCCAAGGCAATCCCAAAACAGTCAGCCATTGAAAACCCTGTGAGGGTCGCTATGAGTCGGATACCGACTCGACGGCACCTAACAACAACAACAACACAAATCATGAAGCACAGCACTTCCCAGAGAGGGAGGTTGGAATTAAAAGTTGGAAACCTCATTGCAAATTGCCAAACTTTACATTGAAACCCTCGTTCTTAATTTTATGATAACAAAGCTCGCTGCTGTGGGAATAATAGGATATCGTTAACTGCCCTCAGTGGCGATATTTCATCCAGGCTTGATGGGGCAATTTGAAAATATCATTAAAGAGATAAGTCGTACAATGGAGCACAGGAAAAGTGTGATTATCTCAGGAGATTAAAGCCTTAAACATCATGTGGCGTTGAAACGTGCACCTCCTATTGATTTCACTTGGCTAATAGCTGGGCTTCCCAACTCCTGTTTCAGACAGGGATGCCCAGGCATTGCCATGCATGCTTTTCTAAGGATTGGAGAGTATCAGGAGATCTTGAGCATTCTGCCAAGGCATTGGCCAATGAACTATCTTCCAAAATAGAGAGGACTTTCTTCCTTACTAAATTTGACACACAATGAAGAAGAAAAGGAGGAGGAGGAAAGAACAGAAACACTCGAAAAACCAAAGGGCACAAGGAAGGTAAAATTCACCCTAAATTCCCATAGTTCAGAGAAAAGCACTATTTCTCATCACTCACATCTTCCAGATAGAGGGCTAAGGGAACAGATTAGAGGCACGTGAGTAACAGCCAGGGGACAAAACCGGAGTCTTTCTGTGCATGCTGCTCTCTAATCTAAACTGTTTTTTCTTTTCCGTAGATGTCATAGAGATATTTTTAAGTTATTAACTGTATCTGTATCATCATTGTTGTTGTTAGGTGCCGTCGAGTCGAGTCCGACTCACAGTGACCCTCATGGGGTTTTCAATGGCTGACTGTTTCGGGATTGCCTTGGAAGTGGGTTGCCACGTCCTTCTGCCATCTTGCGGTGCTGGGAATCGAACTCGGGACCTCAGAAACTGCAGAGCAGTGCTCTACCAACTGAGCTAAATCCCAGCCCGCATCATCATTATTAACCTGTTAATCCATGACATCCTATTTATAGAACAGTAACTCACTCCTTGGGAGAAGGACCTGGCAGCCCTCTCCCAAAACAATCTTGAAACAATCATCCATTGAAAACTCTATGAATAGCAGGGAAGCACTGACAGAGTGCTGGGCATGGCACATTTTCAGGGAGTATTTCGTTCTGTTGTACATAGGGTTGCTATGAGTCAGCTTGATGGCACCTAACAACAACAACAACTCACTCACTATACGGCAATGTTCATGACGCGGCCGTTTCCATTAAACTAAACATAAGAGCAGGCAGCTGGCAGGAGACAAGGTTGAGATATAGCATGGTAACATTTGCATAGCCTGCAGCTATAGCCCTGTGGCATCCGATCCCATCAGATCTCAGAAGCTAAGCACGGTCGGGCCTGGTTAGTACCTGGATGGGAGACCGCCTGGGAACAACAGATGCTGTAGGCTTGGGAGAAGGACCTGGCAACCCCCTCCCAAAAATCAATCTGCCATTGAAAACCCTATGAACAGCAAAGAAGCACTGACAACAGTGTTTCCCCTGTTGTACAGAGGGTCGCTATGAGTCGGATACCGACTGGATGGCACCTAACAACAACAACAACAACATTTGCATGCGCTTGAGTCTGATATAAATTCTGAGAGGTAATCATCACCAGATTTGTTACTGTCCTATAAATAGGGCCTTGCAGGTGAGTGGGTTAATTCTTGCACAGCCTTCCACTTTGTGTATATGGCCTGTGAGCCATGGTCTATTTACTAAATTTTGTGATTTTTTTTTACTAGCGTTAAGTCTCACTGATATGACTGAGCCCAAGTACTTTGGTGTATGTAGGTATTATCTTCGGGAAATGGCACTACCAATCTCACGTCTAATCCAAATGATTCACTACTTTACGGTAGACGCCTGTTGCCAAGCAGCTCTTCAGGGAGGCGAGCCCACTGTTCTCGCCCACGTGCCAGAGCACTGTGTAACTCTCATGCCTCAGTTCCGTTCGGTCTGACCATGGTGAAAATTGTGACAATAGGAAAAGCAAAATAGTTTATCTGTTTTTTAAATAACTTCCAATGCAATAGTACATCTTTTTCTACTGTTTGTGGGGCATGGTTTCTTGATCCCTTCTTATGTTCACATGTTCATTCCTTAGTTATCAATTTGTAAAACTCTGTTTATTAAGGCTCTTTGTAACACACATCCAAAATATTGCATTAGTTATTTCTCTGTTGACTTTACTTATGGAGTCCTTTCTATTAGAAACCATTAAAGCATTTTATATTTTCAATGCCATGCTATTTTTATTTTATGGTTTCAGATTTCTGTTATTTTGTGAAATTTTGTTAAAATTCTTTTCTAGTGCAATTTTTCTTTTTTTAAAAGTCTAAATATTTGACTACTTGTGATTTAATTTGTTATGATGAATGTTATAGGCTTCTAGTTCTAAAAAATAAAATTGAATCTGTTGCACCGAGACCATCTATTAAATAGTCCTTTTTCCATAACTTAAAATAACATGTTTATGGTAAGCCTCTCTGTCTGTACTGATTAAGTTAATGGAACCATGACTAGAAATCAGCCCATCCATTCTTATTTTATATACCATGTGTTATTTTATATGCTATGTGTTTTAAATATGATGTATGTTTGAGAATTGCTTTGGCTAATAGCCGGGCTTCCCAACTACTGTTTCAGATTTTTAAAAATCAACTAATATTTTGATTTAGATTATATTGACTACTTGGTAGCAAGGTTTAGTTATTGTCAGGGAGATATTAAATGATTTTGTTTCAAAATATCCCTAGATCCTCAAGGGAAAGTCTCTAGTTTTGTCCCCTGGCTGTTACTCACATACCTCTAATCTGTTTTTAATTGCAAGTGTAAGTGGGATATTGTTTCCACAATGTTCTACTGTTGCTATTGTTGTTAGGTGCCATCCAGTCAGTGTCTGACTCATAGCAACCCCACATACAACAGGCGAAACATTACCGTTAGTCCTTCTTTGCTATTTATAAGGTTTCACTGGCAGATTAGTTTTTGGGAGTGGATTGCTGGTCCTTCTCCCAAGCCTACAGCACCTGGTGTTCCCAGGTGGTCTCCCATCCAAGTACTAACCAGAGCCAACCCTGCTTAGCTTCCGAGATCTGACGGGATTGGATGCCACAGTGATAGGCTGCAGGTTATAATGTTCTATAGCTGGGACATATCTGTACATGGGGAATGTTGGCCTTTTTACATTAGTGTTCTAATTACTCATTGTCCTGAAATCTCTTACTTTTTCTGGCAGTTTGTCAATTGATTTGTTTTCTAGCTGCACAATTATAAAATCTGCTAATATGGGAAAATAATTCTATAGCTTTTTCTGGCATCTGTGCTGCTTACTGTGGTCCTTTGTCCAACTGCCTTAGGTACCACCTTTATTCTTGCTTCAGTGAGACACTGCTGGTGCTTCACTAGTATGCATGGGCTGGCTTTCATGTGCCACCAAGGGTTTCTCCTTTTGTCACCTTCATTTTAGCATGTCATCATATATATCCATATACATGTATATAATACATATGTTACATATGTTTGTGTATATATTATATACGTGTGTATGTATATACATATGTATGTGTGTATGTGTGTGTATATATATACACATACATACAGAATATATATATATATATATATATATATATATATATATATATACACACACACACACAAATACACTTTTTCATTACAAATACATTTTTTCAACATCATAAATGGAGACTATACACATGGACTTCACCAGACGGAACATACAGGAATCAAATTGACTACATATGTGGAAAGAGACCATGGAAAAGCTCTGTACAAAATGTCAAAACAAGACCAGGTGCTGACTATGGGTCAGACCATCAACTTCTCATATGCAAGTTCAAACTGAAGCTGAAGAAAATTAGAACAAGTATAGGAGAGCCACGGTATGACCTTGAGTATATCCCACCTGAGTTCAGAGACCACCTCAAAAATAGGTTTAATGCATTAGACACAAATGACAGGAGACCAGAAGAGTTGTGCCATGACATGAAAGATATCATTCAAGAAGGAAGCAAAAAGTTCTTAAAAAGACAAGAAAAAAAAAAAAGACCAAATTACATGTCAAAAGAGACACTGGACCTTGCCCTGGAACTTAGAGCAGCTAAAGAAAAAGGAAGACATGAAGAAGTTAAGGAACTAAACAGAAGATTTCAGAAGGCAGCTCAAGAAGACAAATATTATAATGACATGTGCAAGGAGCTGGAAGCAGAAAACCAAAAGGGAAGAACACGCTCTGTGTTTCTCAAGCTTAAGGAAGTGAAGAAAAAATTCAAGCCTCGAGAGGTAGTAGGGAAAGATTCTACAGGGAAAATATTAAATGATGCAGGAAACATCAAAAGAAGATGGGAAGAATACACAGAGTCATTATACAAGAAAGAATTGGTAGATGACCAACCATTCCAAGAGGTTGCATATGAAGAGGAACCAATGGTGTTGAAGGACGAAGTGGAAGCTGCCTTGAAAGAACTGGTGAAACACAAGGCTCCAGGA
>VMDO01014832.1:0-21524 GCA_007922755.1 Pedetes capensis | reverse complement strand
ATGTGGAAAACAGCTACTTGGCCAACTGACTGGAAGAGATGCATATTTGTGCCTATTCCCAAAAAAGGGGATCCAACTGAATGTGCAAACTATCAGACAATATCATTAATATCACACACCAGCAAAATTCTACTAAAGATCATTCAGAAGCGACTGCAGCAGTATATAGACAGGGAATTACCAGAAAATCAAGTGGGATTCAGAAGAGGGCAGGAAACCAGGGACATCATTGCTGATGTCAGGTGGATATTAGCTGAAAGCAGAGAATATCAGAAAGATGTCTATCTATGTTTTATTGACTATGCAAAGGCATTTGATTGTGTGTATCATAACAAATTATGGATAACACTTTGGAAAATGGGAATACCAGAACACCTAATTGTGCTCATGAGAAATCTGTACATGAACCAGAAGGCAGTTGTTCAAATAGAACAAGGAAATGCTGAGTGGTTTAAAGTTGAGAAAGGTGTGTGCCAGGGCTGTATACTTTCACCCTATCTCTTCAATTTATACACTGAGCAAATAATCCGAGAAACTGGACTTTATGAGGAAGAACGTGGCACCAAGATTGGATGAAGAATCATTAACCACCTGATTATACAGATGACACAACTCTGCTTGCTGAAAGTGAAGAGGATTTAAAACATTTACTGATGAAGATCAAAGATCCTAGCTTTCAATATGGGTTACAACTAAACATCAACAAAACAAAAATCCTTACGACTGGGTCAGCACGCAACTTCACAATAAATGGAGAAAAGATTGAGGTTGTCCAAGATTTTGCTTTGCTTGGCTCTATAATCAACACCCATGGAAGCAGCAGTCCAGAAATCAAAAGACGCATTGCTCTAGGAAAAACTGTGGCAAAAGATCTCTTTAGAGTATTGAAAAGCAAAGATGTCACATTGAAGACAAAGGTGCATCTGATTCACTCCATGATATTTTCAGTGGCATCATATGGTTGTGAAAGCTGGACATTGAACAAGGGAGACAGAAAAAGAATTGATCCTTTTGAATTGTGGTGCTGTAAACATCTATTGAACATACCATGGACTGCCAAAAAAAAACAACAGATCTGTCCTAGAAGAAGTACAACCAGAGTGCTCCTTGGAAGCAAGAATGGCCAAACTGCGTCTTACATATTTCGGACATGTAGTCAGGAGAGGACAATCCCTGGAGAAGGACATCATGTTTGGGAGAGTGGCAGGTCAACACAAAAGAGGAAAACCCTCCATCAGATGGATTGACACAGTGTCTGCAACAATGGGCTTAAACATAAATAAGATCGTTTGCCTGGCACAGAATTGGCAAGTGTTTTGATCTGCTGTACTTAGGGTCGCTATGAGTCGGACTTGACTCGACGGCACCTAACAACAACAACAACATATACATATAGTGTATATACATACACATACACATACAGTATGCATATATATGTATGCTTAGATATGAAAATTGGTCATGAAAGGGAAAAGGGGGAGGTAAACAGGACCAATGTACACTTATATGCATATAGAGAAATGCCATAATGAAATTCATTAAGTTGTACACTAAAACATTACTAATTTTAAAGACCAAAAAAGAAAGAAAGAAAGAAAGAAAGGAAGAAAGAAAGAAAGGAAGGAAGGAAGAAAAGAAAAGAAAAGAAAAGGGAAGAATACTTTTTAGAAATCACCTGTGAAACTCTCTGAGCTTGATACATTTTGGGGGGTTTTTTGACAATATTTTTAATTTCTCTAATGTGTTTTGCTTTATTTGTGTTGTCTATTTCTTCTTAAGTCAGTTTAATCATTTTTATTCAACTTTTAAAAATTTTACCCAGATTTCTTGGGTAGGGCTGGGAGGAATGAAATTATGCCTATTTTCCTCTTTATCTTATAGACATTTCTCTTTTTTTTTCCAGAATTTAAATTTATTGAGAAGTTTATGGTTAGTTATTTTTGGAGTTTTTTTTCTCCCATTATGTAAGTAATCCATTTGTAAATAACTTGTTTTTGTCTAGTAGTTTGTGAAATTCATTCTGTCATCTTCAAATTCAAAAACTTCACTAGAATCCATCTCCGTATTGAAGAAATTTACATTTTAAGAAATTGGACATGATGCATTTCTTTAGCCTCTATAAATACTTACGCTCTCTCATTTCTGAAGACTTTACTCTTTTCTAATTATATTTGAATAAGTCATTTTAAAGGGCCGGGTGTGATTATGTATTGTTAATCATTGGAAGTATGAGTATTTAGATTGTAAATCTCTATTGTCAATATTCATTACCATCATTTATCGATTATCATTTCTTTACATCTGTTGTGATTTTATCAAGAGAAACCTCTTCCACCAATCCAGTTTTTTGTTGGTTTCTCTACTGGCCACTTCTAATGCATTTTAAAATTCTATAATATTATTTGGGAGAAGGACCCAGCAACCCACTCCCAAAAATCAATCTGCCATTGAAAACCCTATGAACAGCAGAGAAGCACTGACAACAGTGTTTCATCTGTTGTATGTAGGGTTGCTATGAGTCGGATACCGACTCAACGGCTCCTAACAACAACAACAACATAATATTATTGTTTTAGATATAATGTCTTAATTCAATTATGCCAGGCTTTTAAAAATTATTCCACTTTCATTTAATTTCTTTCAAATCAGGTACAGATTAATGTTTTCCCTGTCCCCTGGTTTATTTTCTCTCATATATTTTCCTGTTCCCTGGTGTATGAGTGTTCTCCAGAGAGACAGAGCCAGTCAGATAGATAGACAGACAGACAGTTGAAGGGATTCATTAGGGAATCAGCACATCTGCTGTGGCTGTTGAAAGTCCCATGCAATTTCCTCTGCAGACTGAGCCCCAAGGATACTGGGAGGGTGGTTTGGTCCAGGTTGGAAGGTCTCAGAACCAGGGAAGCTGTTAGTGTGCCTCTGAGTTCCAGGCCAGAAACCTGAGAACCTGGGCAGGGGCCTCAGGGGTAAGCCCTGGAGCTCAAGGGCCAAACAACCAGGACCTCTACTGTCTAAGGCAGGAGGCCAGCCTGTTCCAGCTATAGAGGTGGGAGAGGACACACACATGCTCTGTTTGTTGCCTCTGGGACACCAGGTGGATGTGGTGGCCATCCACACTGAGGGCTGGCCTTCCCACTTCCTCTGCTCAGCCTCTCCTCCAACACCATCACAGACTCACTCAAAGGAACATCTCTCCAGTTCTCCATCAATTGCTTAATCCTCTCAAGTCAACACCTAAAATTAAATCTCCCACATGGGAAAGGTGTTTCTTCAGCTAAAATGTGTGGGTTTATTTTTTCTCTCTCTCTCCCTCTTTTTTTTTTTTTTTTTTTTTTTGGCAATGCTGAAGATGGAACCTAGAGCCTCACACATGCCAGGCAAGTTTTCTGCCACTGAGCTATATCCCCAGCCCTTGTCTTTGTTGAGATAGGAGAGTCTTGTTATGGAGCTCAAGCTAGCCTTGAATTCATGATCCTCCTACCTCAGCCTCCCAAGTGCTGGGATTATAGCAGTGTATCTCTACACCTGGCTCAGTGGTGAATTGTTGAAACTGTTCTATCTGGGTGTATTTTTCTATTTTTCTATTTGTTTGTTTGTTTGTTTTTCTGTTTTGCCTGAACACAGTAGAAGTCAAAGCTTGGTAAATTGTCCTCTTGTTTCCCATGAAGCATCATGTGGGTCATCCTCTAAGTCTTGATTTGGAGAACTAGACACCGATGTCATTTGTTTTTATCCAGCTTCAGAGTTGTGTGAGGGGCTGGGAAAGCCTCTGGGGCTGATGGTAGAGAGGTTTGCTTTCTGGGTCTTTCTCAGTATGAACTGACTGGAGGACTCTGCACAGATCAGCTGGCAGGGGAGGGCACTGGCCTCTCCCATGGAAGGTAGTCCCCATATTTGAATGTGTGCTCTGCCTCTGAGCTGGGAGGCTGGGGATGATAAAATAAACGCAAGGTGGGTGCCCCCAACCCCACGAGCCTTTGAGTATTTGCCTGAGTGGTCAGTGTGTGCTCCTTCTCCAGTCACCTTCGACCCCAGGCGGGGAAGGTTAGCTGCAGACCTTCAGCCTCTTCATCTGGAAATGTGCACTGAGGTCTCTGAAGAAGCCGCATCTGTGAGGAGGACCCTGAAGACTCAGGGACCGACTAGAACGTCACAATTTTGAAGAGATGAATGTTGCAGAATGTTGCAGATCGAGAGCCTCACCCACCATGAGCTTTCAGTTGGTAGAGCCCTGTGCTGCAGTCTCTGAGGTCTGGAGTTCAATTCCCAGCACCGCAAAAATGGGAGAAGGGCCTGGCAATCCACTCCCAAGGCAATCCTGAAACAGTCAGCCATTGAAAACCCTATGAGGGTCCCTATGAGTCGGACTCAACTCGACAGCATCTAACAACAACAACAGCCATTAACTACCCACCTCGGTATGTGAACCAACATCTTTGTGACTATTAAGGAAACCTTCTGGAATGTACCACTTAGCAGACCACCAGATCCACCAACCCCAAAGCTAAGAATATTATAAGACAGCGTCTGAAACCCATGGGAGAGTCCCCTTCTTTGCCGTAGCCCGCCTACCTGCTGTCCCCACTAATGTAGTTGGTAAACGTGTGATTTTCTTTTGCTCTGTGATTATAAAGTTCATGTACCCTCTTCCGCTACAGAACCTGTCATTCAGGGCAATGTGACTCTGTGCCCCTGGACCCTGGTCACTCAACCTTGTCTCAGAAGACACAATCTCCTATTCCCTTTGGAGCAAGAGCTGTGCTTTATGACTCCAGAAACCAAGTCAAAAGGAAACCATGAGATTTCTTCTTTCCTGGCCTCTGCTGCCCAGCGGTGCAGGGAATGTCCAGGTGCTGGTGCCTCCACTCCGACCTCAGTGGTCCATCTCTCCTCGGAGCTGGGGCACCCACTGAGGTCTCCAGATCCCCCCACACTGAACCTCCATCCAGCCTCAGCGCTGCACCACCGTGTGCCCACCATCCTCTGCACCCATCCAGATGTTACTCTCAGAAAGTTGCAGCTTGAGAGTGAGGAATTTTGCCTCATCCCTAGTTCTTCGCATGGATTTCTGAGAACGTTACTTTTGCAGGCTGAAGAGAACAGCCAGAGGAGTTTGTAAACATGTAATTTAGCTGACATCTCCCCCAGAAGTTCTTGCCATACTCATTTAAATTAACTCAGTGTGAGCAGATTTGACTTCATCATATGTAATTTGAATATATGCATGACTGTACTAATCACTTATCTCCAGGGGTCCTTTCATAAAAATATGCGATGCTTCCTCTGAAGTCTTTTTGAAAAGAACTGGGGAAAGGATTCATTTGGCTGAAAACTTAAAAATCGAAACAGGTGAAAACAAAGGTTGCTTTCTGTTTATTTTTTAATCATGTTGTCAGAAGTACCATGTTTATCAAATAATGTCCAACATTTATATTCAGATAATTGGATCGGTTTTCAGCTTTTAGACAGAGGATTTCAAACAGGCACTTGTGAAAATAATTAGGAATTTTCTCAGTACAGGATTTAGACTTCGTTATGTACATATATTTACATTGCTCTTATTGCTGCTAATTACTGAGGCTCCTGCTACTTCCTTCTTATGTACAAAGATCCAGAACAAAGGCTGGAAGATCAGCCCTGAGTTTGGCTCTGTTTGAGGCAGTTACCACTCTGACAGGCGGTGGGGCAGCTCTCGTTCTATAGGAGCCTCTCTAATCATCATTTTGATATATAGCTGTGCTTCCACATGTAAAATAAGTACCTAACTGTGCAGGGCATCCAAGAGATATATTTACCTGACTTGACAAATTGTTAAGTCAACACTTTCTCAAGGACCCAATCAGCCTTCCAAACCATTTCGCCTCACACTCCCTCCAGCCCTCCCCACCCGGCTGACAAATTCAATAAAATTAGCAAATGAACGCCTTCTTTCTATCTGTAAATGTTGAGATTGAAATAGACAGTCTTTAATGGCTGCATTAATTTGAATTGCTCTGGGAGGTGAATGTAAGTGAACCCTACTTCCCACGGGCCACAGCAATTAGGCGAAAGAGTGTTATGAGTGGAACTGCCCTGTGAGAAAGGCTGTCAGGAGAGCCGCTTTGCTCCAGGAGATCCTGCCTCCTCCACCTGCAACTCAGAGAGCAGACAAACCTGCCCATAGCCTGCTAGGCGATTCCTCAGATATGGAAGAGAGAGTCCAGTACCAAAAAATAAACAGTAAGAATAAATTCAGACGTGGAGGAAGCAACACTTACCTCATAGAAATGACATGATTACACATCATATGAACTGCAGAAAAGATATTTAAAGTCTTGGATTAAAGCAGTACCTGGGTATGTAACATATCAAACTAAAAGGATTTATGGTTAAGCTATATTTAAAAGTTGGTAAAGGTCAGATCAAAATAAAAGGAAAAAAAAAGTTAAGAATGGTGTTATTATAAATGGTCTAGAAAATGCGTGCAATTGTTCTGACAAGATAAAAACAAAGTTCACTGCAGGAAAAGTTTCTACCTTAAACAGAACTGGAACCCAAGGACATATAGAAAAATATTACCAAGTAAATGATAGAGAAGTCTTTGATGGGGAGGGTGGGATGGGGGGGAAGCATACAAGAGGGTAAGGGGGAACCTATATGAATAATGTACATCAAAATGCATATATGGAAATGTCACAATGAGAAGCATGTCAGAATGAATAACATTAAGGTGTGCATTAAAAATTTCCAATAAAAAAAAGATTCAAACTAAAATAAAAGTTGTTATATGCATAGGAGTTTTACTATATGATTAGTCAAAAGGTCTCATACACTTCCTAAGTTGATAAAAGTGTAACCAAAAGTGATGTAACAGTTACAAAATGGAAAAAACAAATGCGATATTGCTCTGTGGGGCTGGGATTTAGCTCAGTTGGTAGAGCACTGCTCTGCAGCCTCTGAGGTCCTGAGTTCAATTCCCAGCACCACAAAAATGGGAGAAGGGTGTGGCAACCCACTCCCAAGGCAATCCTGAAGCAATAAGCCTTTGAAAACCTTATAAGAGTCTCTATGAGTCAGACATGACTTGATGGCATCTAACAACAACAACAACAACAACAGCAATATATTACTCTGTACCCCACCAACATTTACCAAGAAAGGGGAAAAAAAGTTGGTACGTTAAAACATTAAAATGCTTATGTGCTTAGGCCTATGCTAACAATGTAAGGGATAGACTGAACAGAAATCCATGAAATAGTTTCTCGTCTACATCCCCTTTGGGTTTTGAAATGGGGGGGGATGCGTTCTGCGTGCCCAGGTGGGGCTATGCTGGGTGGAGAGAGGCCAGGCTCCTTTGTACGTGAATCCCTGTCCCCGTGAATTTCCTTCTTGTCCAATTTCTTGAGTGGACACCATGAGAAGAAAGTGGAGATTCGAAACTCAAAAAGCAAAACTGCAAATGTGTGTCTTCCAAGGCATCCTCTTGGGAAGACCTAGGTTCTTGTGACATTTTCAGGATACCTGATGGCTTGCAAAGCATGTTAGGGGAGACACACTAAGGTCTGTGTGTGCACAAAGTCACCCACACTCAGCCTGAGGCCGGGCAGGGCTGGCCTCATGCCTCAGGCATTCAGAGGCTGGAGCTGAAGCCAGACCTCCTGGCTGAGAGAACCAGGCGCTGCAGGAACTGCTGAGGTGTCCTGACTCCAGGCTCTTCCCTCACCCCGTGGAACCCCTGAGCCTTCCTTGGTTGGCACTGACACATCTATAAAGGCGGTCCCAAGGGCCTCTCGGGACTAAGAAGAGAAAATGTAATCTATACACCTCTCTTTTTTATCTCATCTAATGCTCTCCTTTAAATACCAAGGTATTAGCAGATAAACCATGTGGAGATGGGTACGTAGATGAATTGCTTCTTGCACTGTATTACATGGGGGATTGGAATGGATTAAAATTTCATCATTTATCTTCCCCAGCCCCCAAGCCCAGTGTTATTTTTACTGTTTTACATAAGCCACACGGATATGCTTACATGACTTATACTCTCTGGCTATGAAATCCATTTGCTTTATCCATTATACTTTCAGGATGATTGATACAGGACAAATGCATAACAAAAACAAATAATTACACAGGGAAAACAAATCCCTGGCCCAGTTAAGGCTGCACTTGACGTGAGATGCACTGGACATATTTTAACAGCCTTATATGTGTTTTCATTCACATGGTAGTATTCCCAGGGCTTTGCCAGGACGGAAGTGTGATTTGATTGGCTGATGGAGTTCTGCACTCCGCCTTGAACAAGGCCACTTGTGCTCATGCTGGGCTCCATATTGACTTCTCCTCTCCCCTAGCTTTCCACTGAATTTGCAGTGTGTCCCGGAGCCGCTTCCTTACCAGAGTTCCCTGTTGTTGTTGTTGTTAGGTGCTGTCGAGTTGAGTCCGACTCATAGCGACCCTATGTACAGAAGATTGAAACACTCCCCGATTCTGTGCCAGGCAAATGATCTTATTTATGTTTAAGCCCATTGTTGCAGACACTGTGTCAATCCATCTGGTGGAGGGCTTTCGTTTTATTCGTTGACCTGCCACTCTCCCAAACATGATGTCTTTCTCCAGGGATTGGTCTCTCCTGACCACTTGTCCGAAATATGTAAGACACAGTCTAGCCATTCTTGCTTCCAAGGAGCACTCTGGTTGCACTTCTTCTAGGACAGATCTGTTGGTTCTTTTGGCAGTCCATGGTGTATTCAATAGACGTCTCCAGCACCACAATTCAAAAGCATCAATTTTTCTCCTGTCTCCCTAGGCAAAATGAATTCTCCAGCGGACCCAAGAGAAGGAGTGGATGGTGTTTCCTCTGATACTTCTGGGAAAAGATAGCGCAAAATTATCAATGGGTACCACGCTGCTGGGTGGCGTGTGTATGTTTTAGATTTGTAAAAGTCCTTCTTGGCTTTGAAAGTAGAGAAAGATCAGACATTTCTCCATCTTTCATGGCTTCCATTTAAAATCCCTCAGAGCCTAAGGAGTCAGGTGAACTAGTGCTTTTGTTTCTCAGATAGAATGAAAATAGAGGACAGCAGATAGATGGAAGAAGGGCCTGGCAATCCACTCCCAAGGCAATCCCAAAACAGTCTGCCATTGAAAACCCTATGAGGGTAAATTAAAAAAAAAAAAGTAAACAGCCCAACTTCAATAGTTGGGGAAATAATTATAATAATGCCAACAATACCAAAGGATGGAAATAATCCAAATGGACAAGATTATTCATGTAATACTGCTGACAATGTAGAAAGATAGATCACTACAGAAAAAAGTTTGGACTTAAATCATAATCAAGGTGCATGGGTATAGATAAATATTCCCACAAAAAGACATGCAAGAAGAAAGGAGGCCATTGCGGGGGGTGGGAGATGGGGGTGGAGGGGCACAAGTGGGTAAGGGGGTGTTATGTATGCAATGTACGATGAAATGCCTATATGGAAATGTCACAGTGAAATACATGTCAGAACGAAACACATTAATTTGTACAGTAAAAATTTCCAATAAAAATAATAATAATAAAAAAAATAGAGGACAGCAAATGTTGGCATTCTGATTTAGCATTGAATAGAAAGTATGTCTTTTTTAAAACTCACCATTCGCAGATGATAAGGTGTACAGAAAGGAATTCTACCAAAGGCAGGCATAAGGTATCTTTGGAAGATTATAAGAATTCAATTTTGTAGACATGGGGCTCCAAGTCCCTGGCAGCAAGAAGCCAGGCTTACAGAAGGAAGAACAAAGAAATAAATGAAATCTGAGGATACCCTTATCTTCTCCAATGTCCTCTTGATTCAGACCCAAAGGTTTCCTGGCTTCTAAACCCTGTTGGCCAATAGTTCCCAGGTTGGAAGACAGCATCCCAAGCTACTTCTCACAGAACAGTGACCCTGTGGTCTTGTAACCAGGGGCCTAACTCTGGGGGCTCCAGAATGTCAGATCCAGCCACGTGGCCCAAAGAAAGCAAACAGAAGTAATAGTGAAAAGGCAAGGAAGGAAGGATGGAAACCAATGTAGCTATGTTGGGAGGACAGAATGTAAGCCTAGCACCCCCTCCTTAGGATGACATGAACTTTAGCTTTCAATAGATGTAGAATTGGAGGCGGGGTCAGGGGTGTGTATCATTAGGCCTACCCCTGGCAGGCAGACCTGGCTGATGACTACCCCAGGTCTGGTTGTTCAAGGTAGCCCAGAAAGGCCTCCCTGTGTGAGCAGACAGCCTGGTTCCCAGGAGATGATCAGGCCTGCGTGGGGTGTGATTTCAGCGTGGGCGAGGTGTCCCAGAGGCTTGCTATTTCTGGAATGCAAGGTGCTGCAGGCTTAGGACAGGGACTGGGTAAAATTTTCAGGTTTGGGGGTCTGGAACAGAACTTCCTCCAAGCTGGTGCTGAGCTGCCTCAGTTCCTCTTATCGCTGTGTCTTTGGCCATGAAGGGGGTGAGAGAGCTTAGGTGTCACCAGGTTTTAGACAGACACTCCTTGATGAGGACGTCAACGTTTGGAGTTAAGCAGGAGTCTGAAGCAGATGCAAAATGAAGGCTGAGAGGCCAGCCTGTTGTCCTGCGTGCCATTACCGGGTGGCCCAAGTGAGGAATCAGTTGTTGCCAGCAAAAGCTGTTTCTAAGAAACTGTTCTAACCTCTGCGACATTTCTGATTCTCATCCTCATTTCATGGACCTAAGTTGGTAGAGCAGTGCACTGCAGTCTCTGAGGTCCCGAGTTCAATTCCCAGCACCACAAAAATGGGAGAAGGACCTGGCAATTCACTCCCAAGACAATCCCGAAACAGTCAGCCATTGAAAACCCTATGAGGTTCACTATGAGTCGGACACAACTCGATGGCACCTAACAACAACAACAAGTGCTATAGTCAGATTCCCATCACCCTACTTCTATAGACACTGTCCTCGATTTCCAGAGAGAAATTCGTAAATTCCTACCTGGACATGTCTCAGAGCCCATGTTTACTGCTGAATTGATTAATACCTACTCTATTGTGGAGGGACAAAAGGAGGAAGGGACAATTTCAGCAGGAACATCTTCACCCTGCTGGAAGGAAAATAAGCTGTGAGGGTGGCAGGTCCAAGGTAAAAAGAGAGCTATGAGCGGGGAGGTGGCCTACGGCCATAGCACCCTGGCGTTCGAGCCCACCTGATCTTGGAAGCCAAGCAGGGTTGGCCTGGTGAGTCCTTGGATGGGAGACTACCTGGGAACACCAGGTGCCACAGGCTAGGGAGAAGGACCTGGCAGCCCACTCCCAAAACAATCTGCCATGGAAAATGCTATGAATAGCAGAGAAGCTCTGACATGGTGCCAGGCATGGCACAGAGTCTGGGAGTGTTTCCTTCTATTGTACAAAGGGTTGATAGGAGTCAAACCCAACTTGAGGGCACCTAACAACAACTCGAGATGGAAACTCTACACTCAGAGACAAATTCAAGTGTGGACCTTAAGAAAGAGACATGATTAAGTGTCTTAACAATAGCTATATACACGATTTTGTGACCTTTGAAGTTACATTATTTAAAGGATGTAACTGATAGATCCAAAGAGTAAGCAAAGTATAAAAAGAAAGTAAAGTTTAAAAATTAAGTAATTTTGAGTTGGTTTACTTATTTCTCTTATCTTAAAGAATTTCCTTTTCCGCCTGGAGTGGTGGCGCACGCCTGTAATCCCAGCGACTCAGTAGGCAGAGGCAGGAGGATTGCAAGTTCGAGACCAGAGGCAGTCTGCATAACTAAGCGAGACCCTGTCTCAAAAGTAAAAAAATGGGCTGAGGGTGCAGCTTAGTAGCCCAGCACTTGCAAAGCATGCAGGCGCAAGGCCCTGGATTCAACCCCAGTACCAGGGAAAAGAAAAGAATTTCCTTTTTAAATGCGATGACAAGGTGGTTTATGAGGAACATTGTTCAGGCTTATAGACAAGAAAGGAGTGATAATACAGTTAAAATCAAAGGTCATCAGCATTTAAGACATGTTTTGGCCTTAGGCACAGTTCATTAGCTATTTTAAAACTCTTCTTTGAGCCTACCCAGTGGTGCAAACCTGTAATCTCAGCCACCTGGAAGGTAGAGGCAGGAGGATGGTGAGTTTGAGGCCAGAGGCAACCTGCATAACTTAGTGAGACCTTGTCTCAACATTTTAAAATATGGGCTAGGAGTATGGCTCCATGGTAGGGTCCCTGCAGAAGCGTTCATGAGGTCCTGGGTGTTCAACCCCTCAGTACTGAGGAAAAAAAAAAAAAAAAAAAGACTTGTTTGTAATGCCTCTCAGGAAAGGGAATCCTGTATTGTGGGGTGTCGCCCTGGCACTGGACTCGCTCTGGCCATGAGTGGGAACCCACTGTCTTGCAGCCGTGAGCTGAGGACCTACCATCTGGTGAGGGGGAGCAGAACACCCAAGAGTAGCACCACCGGGAAAGGAGGCTGATGCTCACAGCTGCTCTGAGAAGCCTTGAGAAAGGCAGTCTCAGAGGCTTCTGCCCAGGGCGGCTCCTTGCTTCTTTCTTCCCAGTGAAGATGCTGACTCCAAGTGCTCTGCTCCAATAGCTCTTTATTGTTTCGTCTGTCCCGGTTGATGGAATGGACCCAGACTGCTCTGTGTACTGCCCTTATATACTCTCCAGGGGCTAGCTGGGGACCAATCAGAGGCAGTCACCCCATATGGGTCTCGGCCAATCAGGGGGGATATGCAACTTTGGGTTTGTAAAGTGACCAATCGGGGGTGGTTCCTGAACGGTCCAATCAGGAGCCATTTGGTGGTTTGGGAATAGCCAATCAGTGTCGAGTGGCCTGAAGAATGTGATTGGATGCCAGTGTCATCTTTGGAAGCTTGTTGCCCAGGGGTTCCCAGATGTCAGGCAAAGGTTACTGCCTGGGGAACAAGCCTTAGACTTCCGAGTGGGCCTAGATAGGCCTCAGGGCAAACTGCCTCTCTAGGCAGTGCCCTACACGGTATAGTCTCTGTGTGGACAGTCTTTGCAGCAATTTAGTTGGTTGCGTTGAAATTCTTAATTCCCAGCCAGTGAGAAACATGAACCAGATCCAGAGGGCAGGGGTATCTTTTCCTTTCTCTGATCCCCTTCACTCTCCCTGCCCTTCCACTCTGCCTCAAGAAACACTGCCCAGGAAAAATAAAACACTTTCTTCTATCTTAAGTGCAGTTTGCCCTCAAATGCTTTGCAGCTTGGTACCCCGGACACTAAGCCTGCAATTCGCCTTTTTCCTCCATGTTAATTTCAAGTATTTCCAAGAGTTGTATATTTCAGGAACCACTCATCCATTTTTTAAGCTGCCGACAAGAACAGAAGGAAAACACCTGTGCCTATAAATATAGCTTCTGTTGCTGTCACAGACTCAGTAACAAAGAAGAAAAATCTGCCTTTTATTCCTGCTAGGATATTTCAAGTCCTGGCCTTGATAATGAGTGACAACTGCCGTCTTTGTGCCTACATGTTGAGACTCGGCAGCCCCTAAAAAGGAAAACCCTACCAAACCGTCCTGTAGAGTGGAGGCGACTACTTCAAATTCCTTGTGCAGCAGAGCTGTGCTCTGGCTCCCCACCGCCCACACTGACAGCCAGCGGGACAGAAAGGATCGGTGAGAGGGAGGGACTACCTGGCAGAAACCAAGGGTCCCTGCCACCTTGTGCCTCATTCCTGTGAAAACACAAGGAGCAGAGCTGTGTGCTCACGAAAGCCTTAGCCGCAGGCCCTGAGCTTGCAAAGGCACTAAAAGGAGAAGTTCCTATTTTACTACCATTGCTTCAGTGCCCTGATGAGATTCCAAGTTATTGCCAGATTTATTATAGGGGGGCAAACTCAACTGGTAGCTAAATTTAGAGAGCTCTGGTGCATTAATTTAGCATTTACGACCTGTCACAAATATACTTTGTTCATCTTTTAATGCATCAGTCAGAAATACAACTTCTCATTAAAATATTTATTAATCTCATGACATGGTAATATAGCAGAAATAGAATAAATACGAAGTAGGCACGAGGCGCTCATGAGTTGTCTCCAATTAAATAGCCCAGGCATTAAGATTGTTTGCCAAGTTAGCAGTATCTGCAATCAAGTAGGTTTTCTGGGTCTGCTTTTGAAGCTTGCGTCCTTTATTCCCTTAGTAAGGTGAGCTTTTAATTCACGAGTTTCTAGGCTTTGATAAAAGAGACATTCCTACATACCCAGAGTCAGTGTACAGGTCAAGGGAGGAAGAGTCTTTTAAATTGAACACCAAAGGAGGAAATAACGTTGGGTACTCATCAAGGTCAATATAACAGGTAAAAATAAGTCAACTGCAATGATGCAGGCACTCGGTAGTAAAAATAAATAAATACGATGCAGCTATTAAAATGCGTATCTTATATAAATCTCTACCAGTTAGCCAGAAGAAGTGTTAAGACATTATTATTTAGGAAGGCAAGTGAGATGTGTGGTGTGGATGTGACACATCCGGCTTTAGTGGAGATTGGTCCTCCCTCCACGCACGCATTCACATGTTTGGATGTGAGAGCATGGAAGGGCAGGACAAGACAAGAAAGGACAAATGGTTCCTGCTGGGACCCTGGGCAGCTGCACTGGCAAAGAAGGTGAGTGGAGAGAGTTAGGAGCAAGAGGAAGCAAGATGTAACATGTGTGGTGCAATGTCATTGATGCAGAATTGTGCCTTATACACACCTACAGGAAGAGATTGTGAAAACCTTTGCCAAGATGGCGGTAGAGTTTATCTTAGAGTGGAAAACAAGGCTTTGCTTCTTTCTTGTAATACTTTTCTGTATTAAAAATAAGGTTATTTCGCTGTGATCAAAGCAATCAATGTACTAAACATCTCCTCTAGAAAATATTCTCCTCTGGAAAAATTATTATCTACATAGTTTGTGCAAATGTACAGCAGTCTCCAAACGTACACCACATGGGGGTTTTCATGAAATGTACCTGACGTATATAGTTAATGTCTGATTGTTTTGGTCATTAAGAGAAAATCAGTCATTACACAAAACAAAATTACAGAAGATGGCCCAGGGTTTTGTGCATGCACATGGTTTTCAGTAAGGAAGCAGTAAAATCCATGTGCGCACATAGATTCTGATTGACATCTGCAGACATGCAGACATGTATGAAGGCCACTGGGGTGGAAAGGAGGACCAGAGTCTTGGATCCCTCACTTCCTGGTTTTTCTCAGAACTTTCATGGGCCTCAGTTTACTGATCTGTGAACTTGCAGGTGGGAAGAAGATCAATGCCTTCCAAACATAGGAGTTTCATCGAGGTGCTTAAGAAGTTTTACTCATGGTCTATTTGTACAAAGTTTGACTAGCTTTTAAACATGTAAATTAAAAAATATATGCAGAAAAGTATTATCGGCTATGATTTAGCACACGTGAGGCCCAAACATCAAGTTGCCCTCACTGATTAACTCAGTTTTTATAAAATTCAAAAACAATTTTCTCAAATGTTTTCCTATGAATGTATTTGAAGTCTCTTTGATCATATGATTGTTAGAAAGCCTGTAGCCCACCAGGCACCATGAGGCATGCCTGTGATCCCAGCAATTCGGGAGGATGAGGCAGGAGGGTCATGAGTTTGAAGTCAGAGGCAACCTGTGTAACTTAGTGAGACCTTGTCTCAAAATAAAAAATAAAAAGGAGCCAAGAGTGTGGCTCAGTGGCACTGCCCTTTCCTAGCATGTGTAAGACCTCCTGGTGTTGGAAAAAAAAAAAAAAAAAAAAAACACAAAGCATATAACCCCATATCATTCTTTTTGTGTCTCTTATTCTTTCAGATAAATAAAAATGCACAAAAGCATTATCTTACCCCACAGGTGCAAACACTCTCAGATGGTGGCCTCCGGTTCACACTGGCCATGCCATAACAGCAAGTTTTGTTGTTAGGTGCCGTCGAGTCAGTATTCAACTCGTAGCGACCCTCATAGGGTTTTCAATGGCTGACTGTGTTGGGATTGTGTTGGGAATGGGTTGCCAGGCCCTTCTCCCTGGGGTGCTGGGAATTGAACTCGGGACCTCAGAGACTGCAGCACGGCGCTCTACCAACTGAGCTAAATCCCAGCCCAAGAGCAAGTTTTAGCAACAGCAAATATAACACGTGCATCAGGTCAAGAAACAGGATGAGCGTGGACATTTCAAATATGAGAGGTTTTGTTTGTTCATTTATTGCAGTGCTGTAGGTATTGAACCCAGGGCCCTGTGCATGCTAGGCACGTGCTCTACCACAGAGCTACATCTCAAAGCCTTTGTTTTATTGAGACAGGGTCTCACTATATAACCCAGTCGGGCCTCAAACACAATCGTCCTGCCTCTGCCTCCTGAGTGCTGGAATTACAGGAATGCACTACAACACTCACCTCAAATATGGGTTTTGAGAAGTTAAATAGCATGTATTCAACGTATTAAATTATTAGCATATTTGGAAATTCAACTCCCGCTGAACAGCATTGAAACATTGAACAACAAGTCAAATAAATGTAAACAATTTAATCTTTAAGTGGGTATTGACAAATAGACACTAAAGTATTTATGATTCTAAAAAAAATTAAAAAGAAAACAATAGTAAACAACTCAAAATGTTGGAAAACCATCTTGACGTCTGTTTTATACCCAGCAATATGAACGTTCTAAGTGGTGAAAGAAACTGGTCATTGTCTTTCTCTAAGCTGACTATGGGGTCGGGATTTAGCTCAGTTGGTAGAGCCCTGCTCTGCAGTCTCTGAGGTCCTGAGTTCGATTCCCAGCACCAAAAAATGGAAGAAGGATGTGGCAACCCACTCCCAAGGCAACTCAAAACAGTCAACCATTGAGAATCCTATGAGGGTCGCTATGAGTCAGACTCGACTCGACGGCACCTAACAACAACAAGTTGACCATGTTCCAGTTGAAAACTATAAACAGATTTGGGATCTTGCATCTCATTAGTCTTAGATACATTTTTATTTTTCAAACTTGAAGGTTTCTGTCACCAGGGTATATTTCACAAATAATGGAGCCCTTCAGCAACTCAGCTGGTGTCAGCTGTGCCACGCTGTCATTTTCTCTGGCTCGGGCACGGATAGGTGCCCACCTATATTTCCAGCCTTCCCTGCCTCCCCAGATGGAAAGAGCAAGTCACGTCCCCCACTCTGATGTCATCAGGGCTGGCTGTGAGCCTCACGTTGCCAATGTAACAGAACATAAAGAGAGGTGGCAGTGGCCGTTTCAGGGAGAAGCGTGAATTTCCATATTCACAGGGACAACTTCACTCAGCTCGCACGGGAGGGCCCTGGTGAGTTCGGGTGCATGAAGGGACATGGCTTCAGGGCTGACCAGATGCTAGATTTCACTCTCTCCCAAGCTTCTGGATGTAACCCACTGGGCACTTAATTAGTTTCCGGAGTAGTTAATTTCACTGCTTTGTTAAAGCGAGGGACAAGACCGATAAGACTTCTTCCAAGAGGGGACAAGTTAAAAAGGACACAGAGAAGTGGCAGAGCCTCAGCTATTCAGAAGGAACCTAAATGCAGAAGGTGTTTCTCCAGGGAAAGGAGCAGTTTCAGACTCAACCAATTGAGTTTTAAGTTCCTGATGGCGGGGGTTTAGCTCCGTTGGTAGAGTGCTACTCTGCACTCTCTGAGGACATGGGTTCCATCCCTAGCACCACAAAAATGGGAGAAGGACATGGCAATCCACTCCCAAATCAATCAGCCATTGAAAACTCTATGAGGGTCGCTATGAGTCAGACCCAACTGGATGGCAACTAACTATAACAACACCACCCATATCAGGCAGTGGATTTAAGTGTAGGAAGGGTTTCCTCACAGAGCAGGCAGCTCCCCCGGGTCATCAGGCAATGACAGTCACAGGAGGCGCTTGGAGGAGCAAGGTTGGAGCAGAGAGTTGGACCTGAGGGAGACCAGCCAAACAGAGATCTGCAGCAAGAGCACTCGGATCTTAAAGGGAGTTGTTGTTGTTAGGTGCAGTTGAGTGGCGTCCAACTCATAGCAACCCTTATAGGGTTTTCAATGGCTTTTTGTTTTGGGATTGCCTCAGGAGTGGGTTGCCACGTCCTTCTCCTGTTTTTTGTGGTGCTGGGAATCGAACTCAGGACTTCAGAGACTGCAGAGCGGCGCTGTACCAACTGAGCTAAATCCCAGCCCCCTTAAAGGGAGTAGCAAGGGTGTTTCCATCTGAGGGAAGCCAACCCAAGAAGGCCCAGAAAAAAGAGAGCATAATACATTCAGAACCCATATTGCTGGAGCCCACAGAACAAGGAAGACACCCAAAGGATGTTGAGTGGCTCTGCTGTAAAGAATCCAGTTTACATGCAAATGACTAGAGTCATTTACCTCATACTTCTTTTGACTGTGCTTGAGCTCCACATTTCAAAGGGAAAAGTTTGTGAGGCGGCTCTTGAAAGAGAAAACTGTCTCTCTCCAGGGAATTTCTGAAAGATGACTGAAGAAGCTCCTTATAATCTACAAAGAATGAAGGCATATCATTTCCAAAGCTGAAGTTGGTAGTAGGTTTATAAGAGCTATCAGTCAAAGGTTCGCCAACCCGAAACAACATAATTCTGCCCACCTTAATCTCAATTATCATAAATTTCAAAAACAACTGCATGCAAATTCCAAGCAGGTTTTTAAAAAGATACAGCAATTGCATGGTGGAGCCGTAAACTGCAAAGCTGATTAAAGCAATTGGGTACAGCTTCCTATTCCAAAATACTCTTCAGGTAAAATCGTAAGTTAACTCTTATCGTAAAAGTGCATAGCTCTTGCATATTAATGTATGAGTGTCCCAGAACCTGGAGAGTATCTGTTAAAAACTAAGTTATACATTACCTTTTCTATGTCTTCTATGTCACTGTCAAAACTCCCTTGTGATGACAGACTACTAGAAAGTGGAAAATAACTGCATAATTTGTGCCGCTCTGCAGTCTCTGAGGTCCCGAGTTCAATTCCCAGCACCGCAAAAATGGGAAAAGGATGTGGCAATCCACTACCAAGGCAATCCCAAAACAATCTGCCATTGAAAACCCTATGAGGTCGCTATGACTCAGACACGACTCGACAGCACCTAACAACAACAACAATTCCTTTGATAGATTTTAGCATGATATTAAACACGTGGTGGTTACTTTTTAAGAATGAGGTTGAAATTAAGTGCTAAACTGGTAACAAACCTGACCCATAGCTACTCAAAATGAGCTGCTTTTGGCAAATAATAAGTGTAAAATGAGCCTGCAAATCTGGAACAACATCATTAGCAACTGATACCCACAATTGTCAGTTTCCACCTTTGGCCTACAGAAGTGTATTTGCAAGTCTTCAACAAGACCGAAACCAGGTCAATAAACATTCACCAGGACCACATCTGCTTTGTTTAGCTTTTCTCACATTATAGTCTAATGCTATCAGATGGGGGGGCTGCGATTTAACTCAGTGGGTAGAGCGCTGCGCTGCAGTCTCTGAGGTCCTAAGTTCAATTCCCAGCACCGCGAAAATGGAAGAAGGACCTTGGCAATCCACTCCCAAGGCAATCCCGAAACAGACAGCCATTGAAAACCCTATGAGGGTCACTATGAGTCGGACACCGACTCGACGGCACCTAACAACAACAGCTATCAGATAGAGCAGATGAGTTAAAGAGTCCCAGATCTGGAGGAGCACTGGAATATTTGAGGGAGTCATTTCAAGTGTGAATTCTAGGATGTCAGTTCAAGATAATGCTTAGTTCTCTCTCCAGTTCCTATGTCTTCCTGATGTAATATATACAGATAAACAGAGAAAGAGAGAGAGAGAGTTGAAAACATCACCATCACCGATAGGTAAACATGCCAACAGTGGACCAGGAATTTGGTGTAATACTTAGTGATTATAAGTGGAAAGGCTCACACTGAGAAGAGATAATAGAAGAAGCAGAAGTCCATGGATTTTCTCGTGGAAACCCCAGAGGAACCCCGAGTTCAGAGTCAACAAATGTCAGGAGTGGAGCGGGCTGTCAGGACCACGCATTCAGAAACTCCATTCCCTGGAGGACCCGTCCTCCTCGCATTAGCAGAACAGTCAGAGCCAGTGATTTTGACACCAGCTCCTCAAAATTACTTCATCAAGAACGTTGTCTGTCTAGGGAGCGCTCCTAGCACCTGAGAGAAATGAAGGGCAGAGTTGGAGGCAAAATACTGCTCCCACTCAAAAGCAAAGTTTTCTTTGCTCTGCAGGTTTGGATTCCGTTGATGGCATCCCACCTGGGGGGCCCGGCCTGCAGGCCAGTGCGTGTGTTCTCATAACCACCATGAAAGAAGGACAGTAATCCAAAGACCAAGTACCACCGCGAGGAAAATTTCTGGAACAGATACGGAAGAGTTTCAAGTGAAATAACACCTTGAAAGGAAGGAAGGAGGGTAGTAGTGTTATAAAGGAGAAAGAAAGGCTATGTGGGAAAATAATGGCCATGAAAAAATATAATGTCAATAGCAAGCACGTGGATGGGGAAAGTACCAGATAGAACCAAGCGTGAACCACTATCTGGAAAAGCAACTGGAGAAACTGGCCAGGATATAGAGAGAAAGGATAGGGGAGAAGTCTCGGGGAGAATCTAAGACATAGGGACTGCAGAAGGAGATGGGCCCTGTCAGGATTACTGGGACATGAGAGGAAAACAAGGGAAGAAAGACTAAGAGTAGCTAGTCCCAGAATTAAAATTGAATGTTCAGAGTCCAAAACGTCTCAAATTCTAAACAACATAAAGAAGGTGCCCACGGAGTTATAAGAGTAAAATTTAAGAACAACAAGGATTTAAAAAAAAAATCTAAAAGCTTCCAGAGGAAAATCAGATAGCTAGGCAGACAGGTTGGTTGTTGTTGTTGTTAGGTGCTGTCGAGTCGGTATCCGACTCATAGCGACCCTCATAGGGTTTTCAATGGCTAACTATTTCGGGATTGCCTTGGGAGTGGGTTGCCAGGCCCTTCTCCCGTTTTTGCGGTGCTGGAAATTGAACTCGGGTCCTCAGATACTGCAGCACAGCGCTCTACCCACTGAGCTAAATCCCAGCCCGACAGGTTGGTAGGGAGATCGATATAAATATATTCAATAGACGTAGATGACGTAGATAGATAAATAGATGGATATAGATTAGGTTGGCTGGTCGATTGCTATAGAGAGACAGATCAGAGGTTACCATACACACTTACAAAGGCGCGGGAAATTGCTTGACATCACCCTGCCCTCAGCCACACCAGATGCAGGAAGATAATCAAGAGCTCTTTGGAAACATGACAAGAGAGGGAGAAAAAGAAGAACGTGTGACACTCCATGCTGAGTGGCAGTCAGGACGCCTGCTCCTCCCGGTGGATCACGCTGCCACTCCCCTGTGTACCCCCAGCTCCAATCCCAGCACAAATCTCTCAATTCTGCCTCCCTGGAATCTCTTGAATAAAATTTCCATCCTTCTGTTTCCAGAGCTCAGGCCTTGTTTAGCATGTCCATAGGACAATTCCTCTAGCCTGGCTCTTT
>VMDO01014831.1:27611-53294 GCA_007922755.1 Pedetes capensis | reverse complement strand
GAAATTTTTAATGTACACCTTAATGTGATTCATTCTGACGTGCTTTTCATTGTGACATTTCCAAATATGCATTTTGTTGTACATTATTCATATAGGTTCCCATTACCCTCTTGTCCTCCCCCTGTCCCCCCCCCCCCTCAAAGACTTCTCTTCCATTTACTTGTCTTTTTATGATAATATTTTTCTATATATCCTTGGGTTCCAGTTCTATTTAAGATAGAAACTTTTTCTGTAGTGAACTTTCTTTTTACCTTGTCAGAACTATTACATGCATTTTCTTGTTGTTGTTGTTGTTAGGTGCCGTCGAGTCAGTATCCGACTCATAGCGACCCTCTGTACAACAGGGGAAACACTACTGTCATTGAGTCTCTGCTGTTCATAGGGTTTTCAATGGTGGATCGATTTTGGGGAGTGGGTTGCCGGGTCCTTCTCCCAAGCCTACAGCTTCTGGTGTTCCCAGGCGGTCTCCCATCCAGGTACTAACCAGGCCCGACCCTGCTTAGCTTCCGAGATCTGACGGGATCAGATGCCACAGGGCTACCGCTGCAGGCTTATGCATTTTCTAGACCATCTATAATAATACCACTCTTAGATTTTTTTCTTTTATTATGATCTGACCTTTGTATAGGATTTTTTCCTTCTTATAATTTTGATTCAGCTCCCACATATGAGTGAGAACATGTGGTGTTTCTCTTTCTGAGCCTGTGTTGGTTCACTTAGTTCTCCATTCTTAATCAATTCAGAAGAAAATCAAAATGATGTCTTCTTAAAGAATGTTCTTCTGCTTTGTGCTAATGGGAGAGAATAGATGTTAAGCGAAAGTTGTCTCATACGCTTGGGGCCTTCCAACCAGGGGAGGACTTAGGTTCCAGACAGCCCAGCCCCAGACCAGCACAGCAGATACAGTCAGTGGTCCTCCCAGCCCCATCCTGGATCCTGCTGCTCATAATCCTGCTTCCTCTAGTTGTGCTTTTGTGTCCCATAGCAGCACCTGCACCATTTTGTCACATCCCTGGAGCCCATTTTCCTCAGCACAGGGAGAGAGAAGATTTATGCCCTTCCCCTCCTCCATGCCATCTCACCTGACTGTCTTACCAATGACTGAGGAATCCGAATGCGGAGGCTCAGCTCTCCCACCTTGGCTGGGAACTCTCTGGGCTTCCGCTCCACACTTACCCTGCAGGGTGAAGCTGAGGTCCTCCCGGGGACACCGCGCCCGGATCACTTCTCATTCGGCTCCCTTTCTTTCCCTGTCCTGCCCTCCCCAGTCCCTTGTGCTCCCCCTAGAGCACTTCCTTCACAATCACCTCCACAGGGACCCTCATCTCAGACGCCCTGGAGGCGCCTTGAGCTTGAAGTACCACCTAACTTCCTGTTCCTTCCTAAACAGCGCCTTAATGAAAACCTGGCAAAGCTCACTGCCAAGTTCGAGAAAGCAACGGCAGAGAAACTCAAGTGTCAGCAAGAGGCTGAGGCGACCGCAGGCACCATATCCCTCGCAAACCGCCTGGTAAGCCCAAGCTGTAATCATATCAGCAGCGCCCCAGGGGTGTGACATAGACGAGCAGAGCTCAGCGCTACTTTGCCTCGGTGTAAAGTATTAAAATGTGCAAGGATACAGGGACTGAGGCCCAAGAAAAGTGGGGACCCTCACTCTGGCCTGGTGAAAGCAGTGTTCTTATCAAATAGAGATGTTCGGATGGAAGGAAACACTAGATACGTTAGACAGTTCATGCAAGACATGACCATGTTCGCATGTACGTGTGTGGACCAGAGAAAGCATTAAGAGACAAAGCTAGCATTTTATGGGCCAACTCTGACTTCCTTATGTGTGTTGCACTTTGATAATACAGTGTGTCCAGCATTAGGAACTGAGAAAGAATTAGAAAAGAATGATACCTTCTCCATGCACATATGTACACACACACACACACACACAGAGGCTCTGGCCATCCTGAGAAAGTAAGTCTGAAGGGCAGGGCAGGGGTTCTTGTGTTACAGTGTCTGCTGCCCCATGACACATTGCCCCCAAATTAGTGATTTAACACAGTAGCCATCCCACTAGTTTGCGGGTCAGGAATTTGGGCGGAACTCACCTGACCAGTATTTCTGCTCCATGACTCTGACCACTTAATGTTATTCAGCCAGCTGGAGAGACCATGGCAACCTACATGAGCTGCCAGTCCTGTGGCAGGGATAGCTGGCAAGCTGGGCTTGGGTGGGGGCTCTCACTCTCTCTCACACATAGGCGCAGGGCCTCTCTGTCCAGTCTTTCAAGCAGGGCAGTCACATATCTGACATGCTGACCCAGGGCTCCACGAGGAAGTATTCCAAGACACAGGAAGTTGGTAGTTCCAGTCTCTTAAAATCCAGGACCAAAAGCCAGCACAAAGTTGTTTCTGAAGTAGTCTATCTGTGAAAGTAGTCACAGATTCAAAAGGAGGGGTTTGGACATCAACTCTTACTGAGAGGAATGTCAAAGAATTGGTGCTCTTTTTAAATCCCCCATGCCTTGTATTTCTCACTACATCTGTCAAATAAGATCCTGCAACATGGTGTCTTACTGGATTTGACTTCTTTTCAATTTAGAGTCTTTGCAGCACCATCCTCACCAATGAAGGGAAATAAAATTGATTCTTTTTTACATTTATTCCAGCCATTGTTTACTCATATAATGAAGCCAGGTTTTTTTGTTTTGGTTTGGTTTGGTTTAGGGTTTGTTTGTTTTACAGTAGTAGGGGATTAAACCCAGCCCATTTTTAAATTTATTATTATTATTATTATTATTATTATTATTATTATTATTTTGAGTCAAGGTCTTTGCTAAGTTATGCAGGCTGCTTCTGGCCTCAAACTCCTGCCTTCGCTTCCCACTGGGATTACAGGAACAGGCGTGCACCACTGAGCCTAGCAGCCAGATTTTAATTTAGAGAGAGATGAGTCATAACCATCATTGAACTGAACCATGCATTAATGAAGAGAGGCTGTACCACCCATGTGTGTCTGTGCAGTTTTGTGTGGGACCAGCTGCCATATAGCTTTGGGACCCATTTAGCTGAGCAGTTTTGTTCAGAGACAGCTCCTGTGCCAACGTGCACGAAGTCATTCAAAGTGCCTGGCTGGGCTGCCTCCCATCCAGCTCCCTGCCTAGTTTCCAAAAGTTATCGCAGCCCTCTCTGCCTGGCTGGAACATTTTCTGAGTTGGTTCTCATGGGAAGCAGGATGGCACCCTGCTCTAGGAGACAGGATGTACAGGCTGTGAAGCTACCTCTGTCTCTACGAACAGAGAGTCTGAAGACATTCTTGGAATTTTCAGGTCTAGTCTAAAAATGAGAGAGGGAATGTTTGGGCTGGCCAACCCCTCAGGTCTCTCCTAGTGCTGATGTTCTATGATGATTTCCTTCACGGAAGAGGGGAAGTCTTTACCCAAAGCCTAAGCTCCATCAGACACCTCAGAGTCCGCAGTGGACAGGTAGGTTCTGCTTCCCAGGAGAGAGGTGCCATCCCAGAAGGGACAGGGCCAGCCAGGATATGCTCTGCAGCCCATGGTGCTCTCTACACACTCCCATGAAGTTACGGTACTTCTAACACTAGGTCTTAATTACCAGATCTCTCTCCCCACCCACTGTGAATTATTTATAGAACACCGACTTGAGTTCATTTAGTTTCATTTCCCCAGCATTGGAGAAGAAAAGGGAGAGGTGCCTAATTTCTCAGCATATCTTACAGAGCTGGCATTGCGCTAAGGGTTTAACAGACATGATCACATTCAGTCTTCCCAACACCCACTTTGAGCGGGGGCATATCCCTCTCCACATGTAGAAAGGGCAGAGCCTGAAGCCTGCGTTCAAAACCTGTAATCTTCCCACGGCCCCTATAATGCACAGTGCCGAACAGGGCCTCCATTGCTGAAGTCATTGCTGCAGCTGGGACAAATCCCCATGGAGGGAAAGGGCCATACAAGGATGTCCCGGGACTTCCTCATGTGAACATGCCTTGAGTATCTGAGTCATCTGAGACCAAGCCCTCCTCTCTGTGGCCTGCAGCATGATGCACATCTTGTGTTCTCTTTGCCTCTGAAATCTTAGGTTGGAGGACTAGTGTCTGAAAACGTGAGGTGGGCAGAAGCTGTGCAGAACTTCAAACAGCAGGAAAAGACGTTGTGCGGAGACATTTTACTGATCACAGCTTTTGTTTCATACCTCGGCTTCTTTACGAAGAAGTACCGGCAGAGCCTCATGGACGGCACCTGGAGACCCTACCTGAGCCAGCTAGAAGTACGTATGGCTTCCCTGCACCTGACCCATGGGGACCAATGAGATCACATGACCACCTTGCATGCTTACTTCTACCACCTCCTGAACACCAGACGTGTGACACACACAGCCATGTCCCACACTGCCCTGCATTGTGGTCCCACACCCTCTGGGCCACCAGAGGGCGCAGTCTCTTGTGGCCACAGGCTGTCTCCTGGCTCTTCTCTGTGAAACCTGGGAGACACCAAAACCGAATGATCTCCCTGCTCCAGAGCCAAATGTCACAGGAACAGTTGGGGAAATTCCCTTTCCCTCTTCTTCCCTGCACTGCGTCATGTCACCAGACCCCAGAGGTGCAGTGCCCATGGCTCAGGGACTGTTACAGAAACAGCTTCATCAAGCCGGGCGTGGTGGAACATGCCTGTAGTCCCAGCGGCTCAGGAGGTAGAGGCAGGAGGATCGCAAGTTCTAGACCAGAGGCAGTCTGCGTCACTTAGTGAGACCCTGTCTCAAAAAGTAAAAAAAAAAAAAAATATGGGCTAGAGGTGCAGCTCAGTGGTCCAGCACTTGCAGAGCATGCAGGTGCGGGGCCCTGGGTTCAACCTCCAGTACCACAAAAAAAAAAAAAAAATCAGCTTCATCCACCACAACTCAAGTGCTTTCCCCATGGGCTTTGCAGCTTGCCCTCCTCTTGTAAGTAGGTAAATTTCACTCCCACCTCTTATCTCTCCCTGCAACATAATGAAGTGGGGAAATGCTCACTCCTGATGAAAGGGGATTCCACACTGCACTTGGGCCCTAGAGTCAGAATAACTCCTAATATTGCCCGGCACAATCTCATCACTCATGATCAGTCCACAAATACTTACTGAGAATCCAGAGGCTTCTGCACGCCACCACAGTGGAGGTACAAAAGACATCTGAGGCCAGGATGCCTTCAGCCCACTCACAGTACAGCTGAGATGAGGCTCACTAATTCAGCTACAGTAAGAAGCAGCACAAAAAGTTCACCCTATGCAGTAAGAGACGTGTTCTAAAATCCATTGGTAGCTGCATCCTTAGAATGCAAGATGCATTTTGCATAGTGATGGTTGGTTTCCTAGATCAGCTTATAAAATCCTGATTTGTTGAACATTGATTTAAAAACTGTTACAGTACTGGAAATAGTTCAGGTAATAGTTAAGGTATGGCTAACATAATGGTAATAGTTATGTTAACTAATTATGTTAACGGTACTAGTTAGGCTGTAATTCCATTCATCTTGAACACGTGGGAGGGGGGAGGAAATCGGTGCAAGAACCATCACATGACTGAAGGAAGATGGGCTGCTCAGTAGCAGCATAGTGGGGATTTTTCTGGCTTCACTGGAAGTTCATAAACACTTTTGTGCTATACACTCCTTGGGCAGTGTCTTAGTCTGTTTTCAACTGCTACAATGGAATACGTGAGACTGGGTAACTTATAAAGAACAGAGTCAGGGGAAACGACTCACTTCCAACATCTGGTGATGGCCTTCGTAATGTGTCATCCCATGGCAGAAAGCAGAAGGGCAAGAGACAGCAAGAGCCAACAAATCCACTCGTGATAACTAACCTACTCCCATGAAAGCAAGAGTGATCCATTTATAAGGGCAGAGCCCTCAAGACTTCATCCCCTCTTATTAGGCTCCACCTCCAAACAGTATTGCATTGAAGATTAACTTTTCAACACATGAATGTGGGGGATACATTCAAACCAGTGCAGGCAATCTGTTGAAGCCTATGAATGCCGTCTCACAATAGTGAGTTTTTTGCATAAGATCACAGAGGAAGAAATATTGACGCACATTTTCTGATTCAAAGGTAAGAACCCCCACAGGGTTGATTTCTCTTTAGAGATTTGCTTGGTGGTATCACAAGGGCCATTTGTGACCGACCTTGGCAGACACAATTAAAGCAACAAGAGTTGGCATGGAGGGCTTTCCTGAGGTACCTGGGCAAAACTAATTGAAAAGAGGAGAGGGACAGAAAAGTTAAAAGGGCGTATGTCTGAACCTCAGAAACATTATGCTAAGTAAAAGGAGCCAGAAACAAAAGTTCATACCTTATATGATTCCATTTACACTAAATATCATGGAGACAGAAAAAAATTAGTAGTTGCAAGGAGTCTTGGAGTAGAGGGAAATAGGTTTGTTATTGTTGTTAGGTGCCGTCGAGTCATGTCCGACTCATAGTGACCCTTATAGGGTTTTCAATGGCTGATTGTTTCAGGATTGCCTTGGGAGTGGATTGCCAGGTCCTTCTCTCATTTTTGTGGTGCTGGGAATTGAACTTGGGACCTCAGAGACTGCAGAGCAGTGTTCTACCAACTGAGCTAAATCCCAGCCCCTAAGGGAAACAGGTAGTGATTGTTTAATGAGTATGAGGTTTCCTTTTGGGGTGATGAAAAGGTTTTGGAAGTAGATAGGGCTCATTTTGAATGTACTAAACGTCACTAAACTGTGCACTTTAATATGAGTAATTTTATGTTGTATGAAATATATAGATATGGATATAGATATATGATGTCATCAATGAAAAAGATTGCTTGTAGAAGAATTAAGTGAGCTGAGAGAGGCCAAGAGTGAAGAATGAGAAGGTTCTAGCACACACATAGGAGCCCTCAGGGGATGCAGGAGAGGCCAGGAATGGAGTTCTCAGGGCTGGTTGAGGCTGTCCAGCACACAGGTTTGCAGGGAGGGTCCTGCATGTATCCCTGAGGGTGGGTGTGTGGCGCAGAGGCCGAAGTAAGGCCCACAAGCTGGTGAAATGGGTAAGAGGAGAGTGGCCTGTGTGGGCTGCTGCTGACGGATGACCCACCCGGCAGGGGCCTGTGCTGGCTTGTGAAACACACACGAAACTTGATTTAGGTGAACACAGCAAAGACAAAAGGGCTGGTCACACAGGCCGAATTTCTGCTATTCATCCGTCAAGCAAAAAGCCTGTAAGGACATTCACAAAACCTGTTTCCAGAAACAATCACACCACCAGCAAAGCCCACCGCAGGGGATATTGATCTTGCTTTGAAAGCAAGTCAGCCCCCCACCAAGACCGCAGTCCTCCACCCTGAGCATGTGTGTGTCACCCCTTCACCAGGTGCCCATCCCTGTCACCCCAACTCTGGATCCCCTGAGGATGCTGACCGACGATGCCGACCTGGCTGCCTGGCAGAACGAGGGCCTCCCCGCAGACCGCATGTCCATGGAGAACGCCACCATCCTCGTCAGCTGCGAGCGCTGGCCGCTTATGGTAGACCCGCAGCTGCAAGGCATCAAATGGGTCAAGAACAAATACGGAGAAGGCCTCCGGGTCACCCAGATTGGCCAGAAAGGGTAAGTGGCTGAGCACAAATGTTACCACTCTTGCCATTTGTGCAGGGGCCAGGGGGAAATGGGAGAAGCAAATATTAAGCCCTAGTGGCTTCTTTCACCTCCCCTGACCTCTCTCGGAGGCCCCTCTTGTCTTCTCATGGTTCTCCTCCCATGTTAGAAAACATCTCAGCAAGAGATGCCTGAGTACCTCATCTTTGCTTTTCTTTCTCATTTAGAAACCACGTGCTGCTAGTAGGGTGACTATAGCTCACCACAATATATTACATATTCTGTAAAGAACCAGCTGAAAGGAGTTTGAAGGTTCCCAACCCAAAGAAATGAAATGTGTTCAAGAAGGTGGAAATAAAAAATAAATAAATAAAATTTAAAAATAAATAAGTAAGTAAAAATATTTTTAAAGGAGGTAGAAATCCCAATTACCTCAATCATTGCATATGGTACACAGCTACCAAATTATCACTCCCAACCCCATGAATATGTACACTCATCATACATCAGTTTAAAATGCATTCAGGTTTCTTTCTTACCACTTTGGCATTCATTCTTAAACATTTCCTGCCTCCCACAACATCCCACCTCCTTGTCAGACAACTTTATTTTGTTTTGTTTTGTCTTGTCTTGTTTTTTTGAGACAGGGTCTCCCTATGGAGCCCAGGATTGCCTCGAACCCTCAGTCTTCCTGCCTCAGCTTTACCCATGCTGGGATTACAGGCATGTGCACCACATCTCTTCAGACAACTGCATTTTACAAAGTCTTCACATTTAGCCAAAGCTGCCTCCCTTACCTGTCCTCTACCCATTGTTCCTACCTCTATTGTGGAGCCCCGTGGCCCAAAAACTGAAACTCGCTTCCTGCTCAGGCACAAGCAGGCATTTCAGTAGGGTGTGTGCCAGCTGAGTTAGTTATGGAATGCCCAGAGACCTGTGTACCTGACCCATGGCTTGGTGCCCACATGATGGGGAGGTTTTTTCATGAAATGGCACAGAGATTGTCTGGCCAGGGTCCACCACACTTCATCACACCACACTTCCTTAGCCCAGTACAGTCTAGCTCTGCACTCACAACCCTTGGTACTTGTTCCTTGCCTGTGGGACTCATGGGAAAAACAGGATGGGACAGGGACATTGCTGGAGGAGAAAAGAGGCAGATGTCATTTGTCGGAGGGTTGCAAATATGCCCATCTTAGTGTTAGGGACTTTATCCTAAATTCTATCTTTAATCTATGCAGTTAATAAGCTTAGTGTTATTGCTTCCATGTCACATCTGGAGAAAGTGAGGTTCACAGAAGTATGTTTCCCAGGGGTGCATTGTTTTAAAACCAATGGATGTGTGACCCTCACATTCACAAGAGTATCATTCACGATAGCCAAAATGTGAAAGCAACCTACGTGTCCCACCCAAATGAGTGGATGAACAAAATGTGGCTCACATATGCCCTGGGATGTTATTCATTCTTCAAAGGAAGGAAAGTGAGATATGTTACCACATGAGTGGATCATGAAGATATTGCACTGAGTGAAATAAGCAATGATAAGCAAAGTAGGGCTGGGACTGTAGCTCACTGGTAGAGCACTTGCCTAGCATGTGCAAGACCTTGACTTTGATCCCCAGCACCGCACACACAGACACACTAGGTGGTGTTGTTAGGTTCAAGTCTCATAGTGACCCTATATACAACAGAATGAAACACTCCTCGATTCTGTGCCAGGCACACAATCTTTTTTATGTTTAAGCCCATTGTTGCAGATACTGTATCAATTCATCTAGTTGAGGATCTGTCTTTTTATTGTTGACCTGCCACTATTCCAAACATGATGTCCTCCAGGGATTAGTCCCTCCTGACAGCATGTCCAAAATATATAAGATGCAGTCTAGCCATCCTTGCTTCCCAGGAGCACTCTGGTTGCACTTTTAGGACAGATTGGTTGGTTCTTTTGACAACCCATGGTATATTCAATATCATCTCCAGCACCATAATTCCAAACCATAAATTCTTGTCCTGTCTCCCTTATTCATTGTCCAGCTTTCACAACCATATGATGTGACTGAAAATATCAGGGCATGAGTCAGGCGCACCTTTTCTTCAATATGGCATCTTTGGTTTTCAACACATTAAAGAAGTCTTTTGCAACTGCTTATCCAAATGCAGTGCATCCTTTGATATCTTGACTGCTACTTCCATAGTGTTGATTATAGAACCAAGTAAAGCAAAATTGTGGACAACTTTAATCTTTTCTCCATTTATCATGAAATTGCACACTGACCTAATTGTAGGGATTTTTGTATTGTTGATGTTGAGGCACAATCCATATTGCATCAGTGAGCGAAAAGAACTGGTATAGGCCATTTTGAATCAGATAATCATATGATCTACTGTGCCAGAAATGACCCATTAAATAGAAATGGGGTTGTTTTCATCATCAAGAAAGAATCCCAAGACCTATTCTGAAGTACACTGCTGTCAGTGATAGAATAATATCCATATGCCTACAAAAGAGGCCAGTTAGTATGACTATTATTCACATTCATGCACCCACCACTAATGCTACAAATAAAAATATGGAAGATTTTTTACCAACTCCTGCATTCTGAAATAGATCAAACATGCAATCAGGATGTATTGGTGACTAGAATGCAAAAGTTGGAGACAAAAAAGAAGGCTCAGTAGTTAGAAAATATGGCCTTGGTGACAAAAATGATGCTGGAGATCACATGATTGAATTTTGCCAGACCAATGACCTTTTCATTGCAAATATACTTTTCACCAACATAAATGGGCTGGGATTTAGCTCAGTGGGTAGAGCGCTGTGCTGCAGTCTCTGAGGACCCGAGTTCAATTCCCAGCACCACAAAAATGGGAGAAGGGCCTGGCAATCCACTCCCAAGGCAATCCCGAAGCACTCAGCCATTGAAAACCCTATGAGGGTCACTATGAGTCGGATACCGACTCGACGGCACCTAACAACAACAACATACATATGGAATTCACCAATTGGAACATATAGGAACAAAATTGACTACATTTATGGAAAGAGGTGATGGAAAAGCTCAATATCAAAAGTCAGAACAAGACCAGGTGCTGATTGTAGATCATGCTATCAATTGCTCATATTCAGGCTCAAACTGAAACTGAAGAAAATTAGAACAAGTGTAGCAAAGACAAGTTATGACCTGGAATATATCCCACCTGAGTTTAGAGACCACCTAAAGAACAGGTTTGATGTGTTAGACACTAATGATAGAAGACTGTATGACCTGTGGCACAACATCAAAGACATCATTCCTGAGGAAAGCAAAAGGTTATTAAAAAGATAGGAAAAAAAGAAAAGACCAAATTACATGTCAAAGAAGACTCTGAAACTTGCTGTTGAATGTCAAACAGTTAAAGTAAAAGGAAGACATGACAAAGTTAAAGAACAAAACAGAAGATTTAAAAGGGCAGCTCTAGAAGACAAAATCAAATATTATAATGACATGTGCAAAGAGCTGGAGATAGAAAACCAAAGGGGAAGAACACACTCTTTTTCTCAAGCTTAAGGAATTGAAAAAAACTCAAGCCTCAAGTAGCAATAGTGAAGGATTATACAGGGAAAATATTAAATGATGCAGGAAACATCAAAATACGATAGAAGGAGTCATTATACCAAAAAGAATTGATGGATGACCAACCATTTTAGGAGGTTGCATACATTCAGGAACTAATGGTATTGAAGGATGAAGTGGAAACTCCCTTGATGTAATTGACAAAACATAAGGTTCCAGGAATTGATGGAATACCAATAGAAAGGTTTCAACAAGCAGATGCAGCACTGGAGATACTCATTTGTTTACGCCAAGCAATTTGGAAAACAGCTACCTGGCCAACTGACTAAAATAGATCCAAATTTGTGCCTATTCCCAAGAAAGGGGATCCAACTGAATGTGGAAATTATTGGATGATATCATTAATATCAGACACAAATAAAAGTTTGCTAAAGATCATTCAAAAGCGGGGCCGGGCGTGGTGGTGCACGCCTGTAATCCCAGCGGCTTGGGAGGCGGAGGCAGGAGAATCGCAAGTTTGAGACCAGAGGCAGTCTGCATAACTTAGCAAGACCTTGTCTCAAAAAGTAAAAAAAAAAAATGGGCTGAGGTGCAGCTCAGTGGTCCAGCACTTGCAGAGCATGCAGGTGCGAGGCCCTGGGTTCAACCCCCAGTACCGAAAAAAAAAAAAAAAAAAAAGATCATTCAAAAGCAACTGTATGAGTGTATAGACAGGGAACTGCCAGAAAATCAAGCCATATTTAGAAGATGGTGTAGAATGAGGAACATCATTGCTGATGTCAAATAGATATTAGCCAAAAGCAGAGAATACCAGAAAGATATCTATGTCTGTTTTATTGAGTATGCAGAGACATTTGACTATACAATTTTGCTTGCAGAAAGTGAAGAGGATTTGAAATATATATATATAGAACACACATATATGTACATGAATAAATAAATTTAAAGAGTAATGGAGACAATATTTGAACTGAAATGACTTTCAGGTAGAAACTCAAGATTTATCATTTCTGGCACATAGCCAACAATGTGAGGTTCATTGCTGTCCCAGGCACCCAATTCATCCAGGGTTGTGTAGGCCAAACACATAATGTTAAAAACAACAGTTAAACAGAGCAAGTATTAGGTACAAGGATGGATTCTCTGCTACTAAGATGTACATCTTAATTGCAGAATAATCTAACCTTGGCCTCCTTCTTCCCAAACTTCAATTAAACTATTCATTTCTATTTTACTAATGCATGATAGACAGAAGTGCGTGTCCTTTTTGATCATTGCTTTATCCCTAGTACCTAAAACATTGCCTGACATATCATAGGCCTTCAATGAATATTTGTTCAATTAATTCTCTGTTCATCTACACTGACTACTTTTCTATATGAGGGTTTTCTAGATTTTTTGTCCATTATTTGAATACAAATATTGTATTCATCACTCAAAAACACTGCTAACTTTTGCTATGATGTCTTTAATGACTTCTTCTTACACATCTGTATTATTGAAGCTACATATAATATTTTAGAATTGTTGTTGTTGTTGTAGTTAGATAATATAAATTCCTCCTCTTCATTGTTATCATTTCATTTTCTTTACCATTCTCATTGTATTCATTTAGGTTAGCTTTAAGATTTTTGGTCAAATTCTATAAAGTTTTATCATTATTTTTATTTGAACTGGAATTATATTAAACTTATAAACTGATTTGGGGAAAATCAACCTATTTACGTGTTTATTAAACTCTATATAACACTGAAAAATTAAAAATAACCTAGATCTTTATTGATTAGTAAACAAACTAAGTGTATATAGCCTAATATCCAGTCATTAAATATTGCCTAGGAAGAATATTTAATGGCATCAGGCAATGGTATCAGGAAATGTTTTCCATACATTTTATGTTCAAAAACTATGTTATAAAACAGAGATGCCCTGTGAATTAAATAATATAAAAAACTAAATTTGAAAATATGATACAGTTGAGTCTCCATATCAGCAGGTTCCACATCTGCAAATTCAACCAACCACACATCAGAAATATTCAAAAGAAATTGCCTCTGTACTGAACATGTACAGAAATTTTTTTTGTCAGTATACCCTCAATAATAATATATAACAACAGCTTACATACCATTATATCATATTAAGTATTATTAGTAAAAGTATAGGGGATGATGTAGGTTGCATGCAAATATTATATCATTTTATATAAAGGACTTAAATAAATCTACGGATTTTGGTATCCATGGGAGCTGGGAACCAATCCCTCATGATTAACAAAGGGCCACCAAATATCCAAATGTATACAGTAAATATCAAATTGTTAATAACATATGGAAGAGTTGTGGTTTATTTTCATATGTTTTTAAATTTTACAATTCCTTTACTAAAAAATGTACAAAATCACCTAAATCTCATTTCACATAGAGAAAAATATGGTGACTGAAGACATTTCTAATAGCTGTGCCTTCAGGTTTACCACTGTGCCTAAGAGGCCATGGTTGTCTTGCTAAATTGCCACTGAGTACATACTTGCTACAGGCTCAAAGTGCCGGACTTGCTCCCCCAGCTACCTTCAAACAATAGAGCGTGCCCTGGAAGCTGGGGACGTGGTGCTGATTGAAAACCTGGAGGATTCCATTGACCCTGTTCTGGGACCTCTGCTTGGGAGAGAAGTCATTAAAAAAGGAAGGTAAGACCCAGCTGTGTGGCTCCTGTTCTGTGAGAAGCTGGTTTACAAGCCTGGCTAGAATGTGTGGACAGGTCTATTCTTCCTAGAATCTCATCTCCTCAGCTCATGTCAAGTACCTCCCTGCAGCTGGCACACCTTCCTGTCTTCTCGAGAGGCCTATTTAGCTTCCTAGGGGAGGCTTCCTGGAATAAACTTGCTTCCATCAGTGAACAACTCATTGACCTGCTTCTAAATGGCCACAGTGCACATTTTGGGAGGGACTTTAGAAGGAAAGTGGTAAGAAAGCAGACTCACTTCTAAGCATGAGCATTTCATCCAAGTCAGACATCTGAGTTCTCAGAAAACAGCTTCTCATCAGTTTGATGCACCTCTGCAACTCTGGGTTCTGGTACATGATCAGGGTTCAGCATATGTAAAACAGAGTGAGAAGGTGATGTGGAGGAGATATGAGAGGAAGTAGAAGGGTCATGGGCACATGTGATGGGGAGTGATAGTTATCATGAAGGCAAGGTTGGCTTGGGAGCTGTCTTAAGTCTGGTTGTTGTTGTTGTTGTTGTTGTTGTTACTAGAACAAGATATATGAGGCTGTATAGCTTATTTTTTAAAAAATGGGTTTAATTAGCTCACAGTTTTGGAGACAGCCAAACTATCGGCAGGCACATCTGTTAGACCTGTGGGGAGAGCTTTCAGGAAACATCACAACATGGTGGATGGCTTGATGGCAAGAGCACATGCAAGAGAGACAGAGGTCATGTGGCAATACAGGAAGCAAGAGACTGGGAAGGGCCAGGCTCACTGTTTGTATAACAACCCACTCCTACCATACCTGACCCACTCCCAAGAGATGGCATTATTTCCTTCTAAGGGCAATGCTCCCCATGACCTAACTACCTTTCACCCTGCTCCACCCTTCAAACACCCACCACCTCAATACTGTCACAGTAGGGACTAAGCTTCCAGCCCAGGAAACTTTGGAAGACAAACCATATCCAAACAACAGCAAGAATCACACCAGCTGCCCAGACCCAACTTGCCTTTCCATGTCTTTAGATTGTGCCATTTGTGTTTAATTATTTTCACACATTGAAGTCATTCCCCTGCCAGCCATGAGGAAAAGTAAGCCCAGTAAGAGACAACCTAAAAACGTCTCTCTGCAAACAAGGAAACATCTCTTCTTCCAAACACTTTACTGCCACCTGCTGGAACCTTGGTATAGTGTCCTAATCTATTTTGATCACAATGGGTCTCCCTGCAGTTGTGGTGCAAAATCAAACATGGTGGCCAAGGGAGGAAGTCTATATCCTCCCACACTTGTCCCCCATATTAGGGCAGAAACGATCCTAGGGTGAGTAGTAAATAAGAGGATGAAAAATACATCCAAATATAGCAACATTGTTGGCTATGATCTTGCAAAAAGAAAAATATTAATCTAGAACTGTCCCTGACCTATCTCATAGGAAGGCACCCCACCTTCACATTGTTACTGAAGAGGCATGGGGCACAACCTGGAAAAGCCCTTTGTTGTAGATTAGGGTGTATGGAGCCCAGGGTCTTTGGTAAAATGGGTCAATGGCTTGGATTAAGGTGTGGGGCCCATTAGAAAATGACTTTCCAATGTCCTTACAGATTTGACTTGGATGTGGCTTCATCCACCATGAATGAATGCAAAAAGTTATTTTTAGTCCCCTTTTCCACCATATTGCCTGCTAATGGCTATCTGACTACCTAACAACGTGAGCCTTTATATTCCAGATTCATTAAAATTGGAGATAAAGAGTGTGAATACAACCCCAATTTCCGGCTCATTCTTCACACCAAACTGGCCAACCCTCACTACCAGCCTGAGCTGCAGGCTCAGGCCACCCTAATCAACTTCACGGTGACAAGGGATGGTCTGGAGGACCAGCTGCTGGCTGCTGTGGTCAGCATGGAGAGGCCTGACCTGGAGCAGCTAAAGGTGCGTTGGGTAGTCACTGAGGAAGGAAAGAAGGAAGGAATGTTCTGCTACTTGACCTTGCAGCACACCCCACTCTAGGAGCAGGGTAAGGGATTATTTCTCCTAGAACCAAGCAGGGTGGGCTCTGCAAGATGTTGGAAGAGTCCCAACTCTGCCTGGCCATCCAGGAATACCCAGATGGGAAGCAAGGATATGGCCAGGTGAAGAACTAAAGCAGGACAGCTGGGAGAACACTCTCCTGTTGCCAAGAGCCTGACCTGGCACAGAGCTGTGACCCGGAGGGCCCCTGAGCGCACGTGTCCACATGCCAACATCCAGAACTAAATGGAATGAAATTCTGTAAGAGTAACAGAAGCAGGTTCAGCCCTGCTATGATTGTGTCTTAATCAGATCAGGGTACTATAACAAAATGCCATGGGCTGGGAGGCTTAGACAACAGACAACTATTTCCTCACAGTTCCGGAAGTCTAAGATAAGGGCACCTGCATTGTTGATTTCTCAGGAGAACTCTCTTCTTGGCATGCAGGTGGCTTCCTGCTCACATGACCACTTCTTGTGCATACATGGAGAAAGGGAAAGCTCTCTGGTGTCTCTTCTAGGAGCACTAAATCCCATCTGACCAGGGCTCCCCACCTTATGATGGCCTGCCTAAAGATACTGTATCCAATATAGTCATATGAGGACTTAGAGTTTCAACACAAGAATTTGGGGGGAGCACAATTCAATTCATGCAGGGAGCCTGCTTTGTTTCTTCTCTTTAAGCATGATTAGATTAGATAATGTTGTTGTTGTTGTTGTTGTTGTTAGGTGCCGTCGAGTCGGTATCTGACTCATAGCGACCCTCATAGGGTTTTCAATGGCTGACTGTTTTAGGATTGCCTTGGGAGTGGATTGCCAGGTCCTTCTCCCATTTTTTTGTGGTGCTGGGAATTGAACTTCGGACCTCAGAGACTGCAGCACAGTGCTCTACCAACTGAGCTAAATCCCAGCCCCAGGTTAGATAATACGTGTCTAAAATTACACTACATGTGAGACTGGGTTCAAGGCTCCCTGAGACTCTGTCTCTTCCATCTTTTATTTATGGAACCGATAGCCACAGAGCACCAACTCCATCATAGGCAAGATTATAGGTACAGAGGATTCAGCAGTGACCAAGGAAGACCATGTCCCTGTCCTCATGCAGCTTACAGTGTAGAGGAAGAACACAGAAAATAAAAATACCAACAAAGAAATAATATTCTTTCAGCTAGTGATAAGAATTTTGAAGAAAATAAATCAAGATGATATTAGAAAAAAACAGGGAACTGATTTAAATAGTGGTGGTCAGCAGAAGATTGTATGAGAAGTTGGCATTTAAGCTAATTCCTAAATAATTTGAAAGCCTCTGGACACAGAATTCCCAGAAGAGAGACTAGCAATCCCTGGTCTTTTGGGTAGGATTGAGATCTGTGTTTCTAAGAAATATAACATATGCCAGGGTAGCCATGGCTGAAGCCTCTATGCCTAGGTTGTTTTTTCCACAGATCCAAAGGCTATGTGAGGGCAAAGAAGCTACAGCCACCTGAAGTCAACTCCCCAGGCCCCAAAGTAAAAATAATTACCTAGTGCACTGGAACACAAAGCTAAGCAATCGGAAAGGGAAGAGGAGGTGAGATCTGCTTGGATACCACTCCATGCTTCAACCTCAAGGAGGACTCCTCCAAAGATCTTGTCTAAACAGTGTTTGACAGTGTCTGTTGGCTTTTCTTTCAGGTAATCCATGGGATGCTGCTCATGTGGGGGCATTATGTGGTGATAAAACCCTCCAGAGAGCTAAAGCTTGACCCTACTGTCTATTCACAGCCATAAGTTCCATTTAGAGACATTGGCTGCATCACCACTCTGCTAGACACAGCACCAAACTCGTAGGACTAAGGACTGGGATTAACTACTGAGATTACTCAAGTGTAGAGAGTGTGAATCAGCTCAGGGTCTCATGCCTAGAATAGTCACCTCTCTTTATCCATGGGTGATTGGGTCCTGGACTCCCTCGGATACAGAAATCTGCAGATGATCAAGGTTCTCATTTAAAAAATGACTTGGTAGTTGCATGGAACCTACACACATCCTTCTGTGTACTTCAAATCACCTCTAGATTACTTACAATATCTACTGCAATGCAAAAGCTAAGCAAGTGGTTATTATACTGTTTTTGTTTAGGAAATGATGGCAAGACAAAAGTCTGTACATATTCAGTACAGATGCAATTTTTTAAAATATTTCGATCTGAGATCAATTGAATTTGCAGATGCAGAACTGGCAGATATGGAAGCCAATTATACGTGGTGGAGTTGGGATTCAACTCTTTGCTCATGTCTTTGGCTCATGGTCTCAAACACTCTACCAATTTGCATCCAGCTTACTCTCTCTCGAAGGGAAGGGACTCTGGCCCCATAAGCATTTATTTATTCAGACTTATCTCAAAAGTAGGACCTTCCAGCATGTCTATGTGACTCCTTTTCACTTGGTATTTGCAGTCAGAGCTCACCAAGCAGCAGAATGGATTCAAAATCACACTCAAAACATTAGAAGACAACCTGCTCTCTCGCCTCTCCTCAGCATCTGGAAATTTCCTAGGAGAAACAGCCCTGGTGGAGAACCTAGAGGTCACCAAGCAGACTGCTGCGGAGGTGGAGGAAAAGGTACCATTACTTTGGTGAGGCTGGGAAGGTGGCTGGCCAAGGTTGGGTCCTCCTGTGGTTTTCTCTCATGTCTGTCTGAGTCTGACTCTTAGAAAAAAGAAATCAGAGTGACTTGATGGCATTTCCATCTTCCTGGGTTTCCTCTAGGCAGTCCAGCAAGGCAGGATTCCTGCAATAGACGACCACCTCCTACCTTGTGTTACAGTTCTCATCTACTGGGAAGCGCTTTTGACATCTCCAGTCCACCATTTGAGAAAGATTAGGTCTGTGTGGGGTCTCGCTTTCTGTACAGGAGATGGTGCCCAAACTGAATTCCTCAGATAGTTTGTAGAATTGTCCTGAAGCTAAGGAACCACAGTGCTGTCAAAGTGCATGATTCAGGCGCGATTGCATCCTGAGAAAACCCGTTGGATGGATACAATCTCACAATCTCACAAGTCTGCTTTTAAGGAGAAGTCAATGCCTTCCCAGGAAACTCATTTCTCAGTAGCTATATCATCTTGGGAAACAATCATAGTACCTAGCTTCCCTCCTTTATTTCACAATGTTTGTCATTGTTAGGTGCCCTTTAGTCAGTGTCCAACTCATAGAAACCCTATGTACAATAAATGAAACACTATTGTCAGTGCTTCTCTGCTGTTCATAGGGTTTTCAATGGCTGATTGTTTGTTGGGGGGAGTGGGTTGCCAGGTCCTTCTCCCAAGCCTGTAGTACCTGGTGTTCCCAGGCGGTCTCCCACCCAAGTACTAACCAGACCCGATCCTGCTTAGCTTCTGCAATCTAATGGGATTAGATGCCACAGTGCTACAGCTGCAGGCTACCCAATGTTTAGAGGGCTCCTATTCTTCCCTGTGGGCACTGGAAAATGGCTTGATGAGCAAGGGCTCCAATTCCTCACCCTTCCTCTGCAGACTTCCCATCCTATATGGATCTTTTTGCATTCTCTGTCCTTCTCTGGGATCAGAAATCCATTTATAACAGTGGCTGTAATTAGGGCTTGGCACATCTGTAACAGTGCCTGGGAACAGTATCTGTGAGTGAGTATGCTTACTGCCAGCTTATGGGGATTTCTCCAAATATGAAAGACTCTGTTCCAGAACAAAGTCAAAACGTGAAAAATAATGATGCACCAGGCCAATAAGCCAGGTCAGACCCACTCCAGGGTAAGGGACAACTCATCCCTCAGGTTGTAGTGATTGTGAAAAGAGAACAGTCCAGCCTAGCACTGGCTCAGCAGCTGCTATACAACCATCAGGTTTTATTGTCACTTTTCTGTGCCCTCTGCATCTCCAGAGGAAAATAATTATGGTACAAAGTCCAGTGTTCTGGGCCAGAGACCCAACTCACAGCAAGGGAGTGAGTAGGTCAGAGGGTGGAATCAACCATGTTGATCTCTTCTCCCTGTCTCCTCATCCCTGATCGCTGCTTTCTTTATCCCTTCTTGAAAATCAATGAACATTTATTCAGTACTTACTGTCTACCCAGTGTCATATGGAACTTTTTTATTTATATTGTTGTTCTTATTTTTTTTAATCTTTTTTCTCTGTCTCATTCATCCAGTGGACACTTATTTGGAGGTTGCTGTGTTCCAAGTTCCATGACAAAAGTCAGCGATACAACAAGGAGTGTATAAGTGTTGTCAAGGAAAAGGGGCACTTGAGGAGAGGATTTGAATTCACAGGAAAGAGACGGAATGTGTAATACAGAAGAGTCTGTAAGAAAGTGAAGAAAAGTGTAATTCAGGTCACAGATGAAAAATTTTTATCTTAGAAAAATTCAGAGACAGTTTCCAACGTCATAAGGAATAAGGCACAAACTTGAATCTAGAAATGGTTCATGAGTCTATGAGGGCAACTAGAATAGGGAGACAGGTAATGAAAGGGATGGGTTGTTGTTGTTATTAGGTGCCGTCGAGTCAGTATCCGACTCATAGCGACCCTGTATACAACAGGTGAAACACTATTGTCAGTGCTTCTCTGCTGTTCATAGGGTTTTCAATGGCAGATTGACTTTTGGGAGGGGGTTGCCAGGTCCTTCTCCCAAGCCTAAAGTATCTGGTATTCCCTGGTGGTCTCCCCTCCAAGTACTAACCAGGCCCGACCCTGCTTAGCTTCCGAGATCTGACGGGATTGGATGCCACGGGGCTATGGCTGCAGGCGACAGGGATGGGAGGGAGGGGGAAATTAAGATAACTCATTCCTGGTGGTCTTTTTTTTTTCTCTTTTCTTTATTTTTTATTTTTGTTTGTTTGTTTTTGTGTCTGTTTCTGTTTTTGTGTTTGCACAGGGTCTCCCCATGTGGACCAGGCTGGCCTCAAATTCACTATGTAGCCCAGGCTGGCCTTGAACTCACGATCCTCCTGCCTTCCCCTCCCACGTATTGGGTAAAGAGGTCTTCTAGTTGTCCCCCCATGGTAACACTTCCTCCTGCAGCTTGTAATTATTTATTATGAGAACATCTTCAGTCAGGATCATTGCTTTTTCCTCTGAGACTCTCAGGGTTACTAGGAGTTTTACTCTATTTTGGAATCTTAAAGCAAAACAAATTAAAGCTTCTCTTCAACAGCATGTTCTCACAGAAATCCATCTTCCTGAGGCTTAGGTTTCTTCTGTTATTTTTATCAGTGATAAGACATGTTCTGAAAATAAAATATTCCAGTGAAAGAGATTTTCTTTGGGAATTGCCATATTAACTATCTCATAAAAATCAAAAAAGGGACTGAGAGTGTAGCCCAATGGTAGAGCACTTTCCTAGCATGCGTGAGACCCTGGAATCAGTCCTCAGCAAGGAGGGAAGGAAGGAAGGAGGGAGGGAGGATGGGAGAGAGTAAGGAAGGAGGGAAGGAAGGAGAGACAGAGAGGAAGGAAGGAAGAAAGGAAGGAGAGAAGGAAGGAGAGAGAGAGAGGGAGGGAGGGAGAGAAGGAGGGAAAGAAAGAAAGAGAGAGGAGAAGGAAAGGGAATGAAAGAAAGAGAGAAAGAAAGAAAGAAAGGTAAAGAAAATGAAAGAGAAAGAAAGAAAGAAAGAAAGAAAGAAAGAAAGAAAGAAAGAAAGAAAGGAAGGAAGGAAGGAAGGAAAAGATGAAAGTTAAGATTATACATCTTTCCCTGGACCACCTCCACTACATGGCATTCTAGTTCATTGTCAAGGATATATATATATTGTTGTTGTTGTTGTTAGGTGCCGTCGGGTCAGTATCCGACTCATAGAGACCCTCATAGGGTTTTCAATGGCTGACTGTTTCGGGATTGCCTTGGAAGTGGATTGCCAGGCCCTTCTCCCATTTTTACAGTGCTGGGAATTGAACTCGGGACCTCAGAGACTGCATCACAGCACTCTACCCACTGAGCTAAATCCCAGCCCCAGGTGATTTCAGGAAATCACCTTATTAAATATGGAGCTTAGAGGTTTGCATGACCTGTATCTTCCAACTAGAAGTGCTGACTTACTTGCTCTTGTGAAAGACCAGAAGTATATAATCTCCTTTTTCCTTTAAGTTCTACTACGAAATACTACAGTATCTTTTCAAGCCTCTACCTACTATCCCCATCCCAGTTCACTGCAACCCATACATAATGCATCTCTACTCACACAGAGAAGCCAAGTTGGTTCTCTGGAAGTCCCAGTTGTTTTGAACAATGAGCTGCTACTTATTTTTCCACCAGGTCCAGGAAGCCAAGGTGACAGAAGTGAAAATCAATGAGGCCCGAGAGCACTACCGGCCAGCAGCTGCCAGAGCCTCTCTGCTCTACTTCATCATGAATGACCTCAGCAAGATCCATCCGATGTACCAGTTCTCCCTCAAGGTGACTTACACACGGAGCTTTCCACACAACCGCAATAAAGTGGTTTAACATTGCCAAGGCAGTGCGCCATAAGAGCTTGTCCGTGTACTTTATTAGCTATGGCAGGCCTTTAAGATCAAAGCCAGGAGAGAAGCTACACTGGCTTCAGACCTAGGTTACTGTCCTCATCTCTCTGATCACGTCTTACATAATTCATTAAACAGAAGGAAATGCTATGGCAGGTCTTAGCCTCATTCAGGAAGCACATCCCGCATGGTGGGTACTGCTCATACAAGATGGGTGGAAGAGGATACTGAAGAAATACAAGAAGTGGTCCTTGTCCCCAAAGAGCTTAAAATATACCAGAGATGATCAAATATGCAGATTGTTTGTATTGATGAAACGCCAACTCTGGCAATCATAAGGGGCCAACCTTAAATTACTTTCCTATTACTTTAGTATCCCCAAAGCTACCACTTTATGGTTGTTAAATTATGCCTAAAACCAAAGTTGTTAGCGAATTATAAGTGCTGATTAAACTTATCTTACTCATTAAAAAATAAAGGCCTATAAATTTTAAGTGAATCTCTGAAAGCACATCATATCCCTTAGCAAATTCATCAAAAGCCATAATTACAGAGGCATTAAGAGGTGGTGGAGCATTTCTGGACAGCTCTGTTGGCTTGACCCAACAGAGAGGGCATGCACACATACAAACGGATAGGAGGGAGAGAGAGGACATGTGCATACAAAAAGACAGGGATTTCATACTCATATGTACGCACATACACACACATACACAGAGAGAGAGAGAGAGAGAGAGAGAAAACACATACAAATGGATAGGAGGGAGAGAGAGGTCATATGCATACAAACAGACAGGGATTTCATACTCATATATACACACATACAGAGAGAGAGAGAGAGAGAGAGAGAGAGAACACATACAAATGAATAGGAGGGAGAGAGGACATATGTGTACAAACAGACAGGGATTTCATACACATATGTATGCGCGCGCGTGCACACACACACACACACACACACACAAGTATGCACCTCAATTCCATGAAATGTTTCCAGCTAAACCAACATGTGGAGTTTAAAATATGGGAACATTGATGAGCAGCCAAGAAATTAGAAGGCCCCCAGTACCTGGGCTCATTTAATTAGTGATGACATTTCACCATTCCCAATTTCTTTCCTTAATTCAGAGTCTCTGCATATTGGAGAAACTGGTTTATATTTTATGCTTTTAAAAGAAACTCAGTACTTGGCCTTGTATGCAGATCATGGCAACATATGAAAGTATTATGCAATGTTAAAAGACCAATATAGAAGTTTGGGCTAGAGGGGCTGGGAAAATACCTCAGTGGTAGGGCATTTGCCTAGCATGGAAAAGGCTCTGAGTTTGATCCCCAGCACAGCTACCAAAAAAAAAAAAACATCAAAATTAAGTCATGTGTGGTGGTACATGCCTATAATCCCACTGCTCAGGAGACTGAGGCAGGAGGATTGTGAGGTGGAGGCTAGCATGAGCTACACAGCAAGTTCCAGGCCAACCTGAGCTGCACAGTGAGACCATGTCTCAAGAAAACAATAAAACTAAATGGATAAATAAATACCAGTATAGACATTGTTTTTGTTGTTAGATGCCGTCGAGTCAGTATCCGGCTCATAGCGACCCTCATAGGGTTTTCAATGGTTGACTGTTTCTCGGGATTGCCTTGGGAGTGGATTGCCAGGTCCTTCCCCCATTTTTGCAGTGCTGGGAATTGAACTCGGGACCTCAGAGACTGCATCGCAGTGCTCTACCAACTGAGCTAAATCCCAGCCCGTATAGACATTAGCATAAGCCTAATAACTACAGGATCACTTCCCTAATTTCAAGAGTTGTTGAAATTGACTACATGTGTATCAGAAGCCAAACACAGTGACCCTTTCTGAAAACAGAGATCAGCTGAAAACTGTGAAAATATGTGGTTGAAAATATAGTGTAAGTTGTTTTAAAACAACAGCATCTTGATATAGGAAGCCCCAGAGCACTAGTTTAACAAAGGAAGATGTGCATTTTTGGTCCCCGTGTTGTTACTAAGAATTCCAAGGACAAGGGCTGGGAGTATATGATTCAGTGGCAGAGGGCTTACATATCATGCACAAGGCCCTGGGTTTTCTCTTCAGCACTGCAAAAGGGAAATGAGAAAAGGAAAAAAAGTTGCCAAGGACAACTCTTCATTGACCAATCTGATCATTGAAAGCAGATTTAAAGCCAGGCATGGTGGTACAGACCTATAATCCCTGTGATTTGGGAAAAAGAAACAGGATGATCACAAGTTCAAAACCAGAGGCAGCCTGTGTGACTTAGCAAGCCGCTGTCTCAAGATAAAATATAAAAATGAGGCTGAAGGTGCAGCTCAGTCACAGAGTACTTGAAAAGTATGCACAAGGCCTTGGATTCAACCCCCAAATACTGAAAAAATAAAAGCAGATTTAAACGCCTAATAAGTAACTGAAGGAAGGGTCTTCAGAAATACCAAAACAACAGAACATTTAGAAGTCTTCTGTGATTTGGAAAAAAGTAAAAAAAAAAAAAAAAAAAAAAAAAAAAAAAAAAAAAAAAAAGAACTGACCCCTGGAATCTGGAATTTTCAGTCTTGACTTATCTGAGATTGGATTTTACAGTTCTCATTGATGGCAGAGAAAGGAGGAACATTCTCAGAATATGAAAACCTCAGACACTCATTTTGAGGAAAATATATTAAAATGTGTGTATTTGCTTTTATACAAGTGAAAACTCTTCAAGATCCAAGTTTTGAGTGAAGTTATATTAAGTTCATAATGTGATTAAGATGGAACTTAGGCAATTGCAAGGAAACTTTTCTTCAAGACTCAGCCAAAAGCTAGGGGAGGGTTAATGAGACACACTTGCAGGGTATCACAGCATTGAGACTGAGAAAGTGTGCTGCCTGGGTCTTCTGTAGAGTGATGGTGGGGGGCAGCTTCTCTCACTATAGAGAAGGATGGCTAGAGGAATACCATTTCTCAAAGAGACTGGAGAAGGAAGCATCAAATAAGCAGAAACAAATAGAATACAGATCACAGGTCTCAAACCAGAAGCTCAAGGTCTTGTTGCCCTTTCTCTTTGATCTTATGTACTTTTCACAGGCTTTTATTGGTTACTAACATAATAAAAGCCTGCAACTGTAGCCCTGTGGCATCCGATCTCGTCAGATCTCAGAAGCTAAGCAGGGTCGGGCCTGGTTAGTACCTGGATGGGAGACCGCCTGGGAACACCAGAAGCTGTAGGCTTGGGAGAAGGACCTGGCAACCCCCTCCCAAAAATCAATCTGCCATTGAAAACCCTATGAACAGCAGAGAAGCACTGACAATAGTGTTTCCCCTGTTGAACAGAGGGTCGCTATGA
>VMDO01014831.1:0-27511 GCA_007922755.1 Pedetes capensis | reverse complement strand
CAACATAATAAAGAGACCTGGGCTGAGAGGTCAGCCCACCAGTAAAGCATTTGCCTAGAATACACCAGGCCCTGGGTTCAATACCAAGCATTGCAAAAAGTAGTAATAATGTAAAGAAAATGCACATGAATCCCAATTTCTGGCTTCCTTTGAAAAATTAGGAAAATTGACAACACTGCACTCAGTTTCCACATGGTATGAATCCCCCAGGGCTATGGGCTGCTGCTCCTTAGATGGGTACATGCCCTCTGTGTATGGCATCCCCCACCCCTCCCTATTTTGTCTTATACACCTGGATCCTGAAGGTATTTGAATTTAAGACCCATAGAAAAATGTTTCTATGGATGGCTTGGAAAGTTATAATATTCCTCACAGGGAAACCACTCATGTATGCAGAGAGCTGTGTAAATTGCTAACATGCTACCTTCTGTCCCCAGGCCTTCAGCATTGTCTTCCAGAAGGCTGTGGAGAGGGCTGCTCCTGATGAGAGCCTCAAGGAGCGGGTGGCCAATCTAATAGACAGCATAACCTTCTCCATGTACCAGTACACCACCCGTGGGCTCTTTGAGTGTGATAAGCTGACATATCTTGTCCAGCTCACCTTTCAGGTAAGAGTAAATTTAAAATCTTTCCAGAAGACAGGTCATTTTCACCATCCAATCAGAAGATATGGAGAAACTTTCCTCTTGTAATAGTACATCTCAAATCATGGACAGACTATCTTTAGGTAAAGGTGTCAGACAAGAAGATCCAGTATGGTGCACCCGTGCTGTTCCACCATTGTCCTATTCAAGGCAGACATGCTTAATCAATTACTGTGCTTTTGATTGCTGGTCCTGGATGATCAAAGCTCCTTCTCAAAATATCCCTCCAGCAGCCACTACCAGTCAATCAAAACTGGCATTGAGGATGAAACTAGATCGCTATACCAATAACTAGGCTTTCCAGATCCCGTAACAACTTTAGTTCCATCATTATTTATCCACCTTTAGACTGCAAGTTTACTGACCCAAACTTCCCCTGGGATAAGAAATCACACAAGACTTTTTATACTTGTAGCTGCCGTTGCCTTAGAGAGTTTTCAACAACTTTGGTTCACAAGGACTTGGAAAAATCAAGGACTCCCAGTGTTGCTGCATCTTTGAGGAGAAACTTTGATCTTCCATTTAATCTCAACATCAAAAAGCCATAAAAATTTACTTCCTTGCACTTACCATCCTAATCATTTTGAATTGGGATTTTTTTTTTTTCAAAATACAAATTGGCAGCACAGGCTAAATTGTTGCAAAGGCCTCTTCCCATTCTCAAAAGCAGATATTTGATCATCCTTGTGTGCTGACCCTGTCTGAACATTCCAAAACATAGTTCTACTCACTCTCTGAATTCTCTACTCCAGCCCAGATGACAGCTTGGCCTTTGCAAAGAAACTGGAGCCCCAACTCTCCTTGTGAATCCTGACCCTAACCAAGCCAATGGCTTTCCCCCCACCCCCATGCACGCTTCTTTAATTTCCGCTCCAAGCCTCTGCACTTGCCATCTCCCCCTGCCTGGAAAGTCCTCCCTTCCTATCCAAATGTTCTGCTCTCTTAGTTCTTAGTTCCTCCAAGACCCAATTCAAAGATACTCATAGAAAGTTTAGTTGAGCTAATCCCTTCCTCCCCTCAGCTTCTTAGCCACTCCTCTATTCTGGAACCCCCTTCACATTATTGATTCATATACACATTTCTATTTTGCATATATTCATATGTTGCTTTGACACTTTCCTCAAATTGTGTCATTTGTATGTGTCATCTGCTCGGTTAAATTGCAGGCACATACTTTGTGGCATTTATGATTGATATATAACAAATGCTTGCTAACTGAGATATATATAGTCATCCAATGTGTGCATTTAAGTCACTCTGATATTTAGGGTGAAAACAGATGCATGCAGAAGTAATTTGCACGAATGTACACTTTCTTCTGCTCCACCCTCTTTAAACAACCATAACTGGTGGGTGAGCTCTAGTGTTAAAGGCAGCAATAATTATGCTGAGTGACAATCCTAAGATCCCTTAGACCCCAAGACCACACACACCCAACCTAAAGAAATCCAGTATCATTTTTCCACATTGCAGATTCTCCTCATGAACCAGGAAATCAATGCTGCAGAGTTGGATTTCCTGCTTCGATCTCCGGTGCAGACAGGCACCCCCAGCCCAGTGGATTTCCTCTCCCATCAGGCCTGGGGAGGCATCAAGGTCAGTACCAGTCCCTAGAAAGAAGTCAAGTGCTCATCTCTTGGAGTTTTCCCCTGACACACATCCCAGTGATTCCTTCTTTGGAATTCAAGCACAGAGCTGTGTTGTACATAGGGACCTCCCTTTCCCTGCACCTCCCCAGCAAGCACACTCTTTCTGCACCTAAAGAAAAGACACAGTTTCCTTCAGGTGTGAGGGTTCTGCCTCCAGGATGGGAGGGAACAGAAATTCCCCACAAGCTTCTCTGAGTCAGCTAAGCTGCCAGTGCTTGGGGCTGGATATGGGCCCCTCAGTGACTCCCTGGGCTCATGTGAAGATGCTGCCATTCCACTTCCAGAAAACACACGGGTGCTGGGGCTCTGATAGGCATCTCCATGTGAATGCAAACTCAGGCTCCAAGGATGGGCTGCATGCCTGCCTGGACACCCAGCAGTTAATAATAGATCACACCTCTGAGTGCCTTGGAAATGCATTATCTTATTTCATTTCTCATGTCCATCTGGGTAATAGGTATTATTTGTTCCCATTTAATATATGAGAAAATTGAGGTTCCCCACTTCCAAGTAGCAAATCTAAGACACCTATTTAGGTCTGTCTGATGGCAAAGCTATTTCCGTGCCATGTTGTACATCTTATTTTAGTTGGGATTCTATGAACATTGGAAAGAACACAAACGGTAAGGTTCTTGCAGTAGGGCTTGTACGTGCATTCATTCAGCCTGACAGGATGCCTGGGAGGAAATGAGGACTGAGCAAATCCCACCTCCAGAGAGTCCATGCCCACCCTCCATGTGGGCAGCTCTCCAATCCATACCTAAATGGGCACCCATGAAATAGCACCTGTGTAAGATGAATCCTGTTTGTGATTGGCCGTGTTTGTTGTATTTTATAGATGCTTAATAGTACAAAGCAATACAAGTCTAGAATAATATGACTGGTTTTCTTTCTCTTTATATTTCATATGCAAATTCTAAATCTTGAGGTAATTGTGGATTCACAGGAAATTATAAGAAATACTATACAGATATCTTTTGTACCCAGTTACCTACAATACTAACATCTTCCAGTACTATAGTACAATAATGTATCCAGGAAATTAACATTGACATGATCCATGAATCTTACTCTGATTGCACTCGTTTTACATTCATTCATGTGTGTGCTTATGCGTATGTGACTATTATTATATGTATTGTTTTTGTTGTTGTTAGGTGCCATTGAGTCAGATCTGACTCATAGTGACCCTATGTACCACAGGACAAAACACTCCCCAACACTGTGCCATGCCTAGCACTATGTCAGTGCCCCTCTGCTATTCATAGGGTTTTCAATGGCTAATGTTTCAAAAATGGACTGTTGTAGTCCTTCTCCCAATCCTACAGCACCTGGTATTCCCGGGAGTTCTTCCATCCAAGTACTAACAAGGCCTGACCCTACTTAGCTTCCAAGATCTGACAGGATGAGATGCCACAGTGGTACAGCTATAGACATCTTGTGTAGATTTATATGATTAAAATTTCAGTTAAGATTCAGAAAGTTCCATCATTACAAAGATTCCTTATGTCAGCCTTTTACAACTACAACCACCTCCTTCCTCCTCAAATTCCTAATACCAACCAACCACTAATCTTTTCTCTATTTGTATATTTGTTATCTCAAGGATGTTATGTGAATGGAAATATACTGTATATAACCTTTGGGAATTGCTGGCTCACTCAGTATAAATCCCTTGAAATCCATCCAAGCTGATTTACTTTATAACAAAAGCCCAGAACTCAATCACTTATATGCATGCTGTCTCCTTCAAAAGAGTCACTTTAGGAAATTCCAGTCTAATTCTACTAATGCTACCATTGATCAGAATTCTTCCCTACCTTCTTTTTCAGAGTCTGCAGCTATTCTTTTAAACAACATTAATATTGTATCTAAATCAGGGGTCATTAAACTTTTTCTCTAAAGGGCCACATTAAATATTCAGGCAACTCATCAACTGTGCCAAGATCATGTACAGTATGGAAATGAATGGAGATGGCTTAGTTCCCATAAAACTTTTATTTACAATAACAGGTGGTGGGCCAGATTGGGCCTGCAAAGTGTAGTTTTCTGATTCCTGATATAAATAATAAAGGTATAATTTGATTTCAATTTAATTTTGTTCATCATCCTAGGTCCAATCTGGTGAATCAGAAGGGGAAGAATATATTGGGGAAAAAACAAGGGAGGGCTCCATTAACAATGTCAATCAAAATCTCAAATTTGCAAAATGTCTCAGAATCATTATGATAAATGCAGAGATCTAGAAAACCATCAACTTTCTTAAAATACAATGTGATATGAATGAACAGATATACTTTAGAGTACCACTGTCCAAAAGAAATACAATGCATGCCAAATATGTAACTTAAACTTTCTAGCAGCCATATTAAAAAATGTAAAAAAAAAAGAAGGAATTAATTTTAATAAGGTAAATAACATTTTCTCTAACCCTGTCCAGCTAAAATATTATCATTTCTGTAAGAAGTTATCATAAAAGTATTGCATCTACTTTCTTTTCCTGTGACAAAATGCCTGGGGAAAACAATGTAAAAGGAGAAAATACTTATTTTGACTTACAGTTTCGGAGGTTACAGCCCGTGGTTATCCCGGTCACATTCAGGCCTGTGGCAAGGCCGTACCTCAGGGTAGAAGCACGTGGTAGAGGAAAGCTGCTCACCTCATGGCAGCCAGGAAGCAAAAAGAGAGAAAAGAAGGATCTGAGGCCCCACACCCCCTTCATGGGCAAATCCCCAATTACCTCACTTCCTTCCACTAGGCCCCACATTCTAATGGTTCTACCACCTCCCAATAGTGCCACAGGCTGGCAACTATACCTCTAGCACATGAGCCTTTGGGAGACTTTTAAGATCCAAGTATTTATTAATGAGAGACTCTATGTTTTGGTATTAAATCTTTGATATCTGGTGTGTAATTTTTTACACATATAACTTATCTCAATTGAGATGTTACAGTGGGGGGGATGTTGTTTTCTTGTTTGTTTGTTTGTTTGTTTGTTGTGGTGCTGGGAATTGAACCCAGGGCCTCAAGTATGCCAGGGAAGCGCTTTAACCACTGAGCTGTATCCCCAATGCCTTCTTTTATTTTATTTTTTATTGGAAATTTTTAATGTACAACTTAATGTGTTTCATTCTGACATGCATTTCATTGTGACATTTCCATATATGCGTTTATGTTTTTTATTTTGAGAAAAGGCCTTGCTAAGTTGTTCAGGCTGCCTCTGGCCCTGAAATGGTGATCCTCCTGTCTCAGCCTCCCAAGTCCCTGAGATTACAGATGTGTCCCATTACACCCAGCTTTCAGATGTTTTCATCAGAAATATTTAGATTTAGATTTCATAAAAGTTAGAGTTGAAACAGTTGATTCATATACCCAAATTGTTCCAACCATCTTTAAGACAAGTTCCAGTTTCTACATTTAAAGTTTAAAGCCACTAAATAGAATTAAAAGTCCAGTCTATGAACTGTGTACAGTGGCATGCACCTGTAGTTCCAGCTACCCAGGAGGCTGAGGTAGGAAGATCCCTTGAGCCTAGGAGGCTGAGGCCAGCTCAGGTAACTTACCAAGGCCCTCTCTTAAAAAACAAAATCATGCCCTCAGTCACACTAACCACATTTCATGTGCTTATGACTCACTCGTGGCCAGTGGCTGCCTTGTTGGAGAGTATGGCCCCGAAGCTTGAGAGTAATAATTCATAGCCTGATGCCCTTATGGAAAACATGTTCTGATAAGCAGTTTTGAATGAACTCATTTGCAAAACCAGAGCAATAGTGGAGATGGACTAGTTTACACAGACTCTGGAGTCGGGTTCAAGTTTGTTTAGGGGGAAGTCTCTGGTATGTTGTCTCATTCTTCGGAGCCTTTGTTTCCTTTTCTGCAAAATGGTCTTCATAGCACCTTCCTCAAAGGGTTATGTCAAACACAGAGTAAATGTTCAGGAAATAGAAGCTAATTGGGTTATGGTGGTTGTATTTGTGTCCTGGGCCTAGGGTTTAGCTCAATTGATAGAGTGCTCCTCCACACTCTCTGAGGACCCAGGTTCAATCCCCAGCACTGCAAAAAACAGGGGAAGGACATAGCAATCCACTCCCAAAGCAATCCTAAACGATCAGCCACTGAGAACCCTTTAAGGGTTGCTATGAGTCAGACACAACTCGACGGCACCTAACAACAACATTTGTTTCCTAGGCTGCTGTAGCAAAGTACTGTAAACTGAGTAGCTTAAAACAACAGGATTTATTGTCTCAAAGTTATAGAGCCTAAAAGTCTGAAATTCAGGTGTTGGCAGAGCCGTGCTCCCTCCAGATCCGCCGGGAAGGTTGTGTCCTCGCCTCTTCCTGCTCTGGTATCCCCTGGCATTCCATGATTTGTTGTTATTAGTCTCTAACTTTAAAATCTTCACACAGCTATCTTCTCTCTGTGTGTCTCTAAGTCTTTCCTCTTCTTTAGGGGCACCAGTCGTATTGAATTAGGGCCCACCCTAATTTTAAACAGATCCCATCTTAAAGACCCTATTTCCAAATAAAATCAAATCTACAAGTCCAAGAACTTAGTTCTTCAATATATCTTTCAGAGGACACAGTTCATCCAACAGCAACTATGATTATTAATTACTCAGCTGTAAGGTATATACAAAGGGATTTAGCTCAGTTGATAGAGTGCTGCTCTGCAGTCTCTGAGGTCCCGAGTTCCATTCCCAGCACTGCAAAATGGGAGGAGGACTTGGCAATCCACTCCCAAGGCAATCCCGAAACAGTCAGCCATTGAAAACCCTATGAGGGTCGCTATGAGTCGGACTCGACTCGAGAGCACCTAACAACAACAACAAGGTATATACATGCTGTGGTTATATGGGCTGTGCCTGGTAGAATTTGTCCATAGAAAGAAAAACTTTCAGGAACCACGAGTTGCCTTCTCTATGTTACCCCACAAAGATTTCTGCAGCAAAAATCAAGACGAGTAAGTGATTCACAGCCTTTCCTCTTCCATAGCTCAACTCAAAAGCCATTGTGCAATTTCCTTCCATTCCTCTCTTCACAGAATGGATTGTTTGCTTGACTTAACTTGGCTTGGCTTCACGCTGCTTTTTTGTTTTGCTTTGTGGGCTGAGCTTAACTGGCTGCTCAACGTCTTTTACAAATGAGAAAAGCTTTATCTCTATATATGAGTTTGTCATGTGGAGCAGCAAAGCCCAGATCCATCAAACTCGAGAACAGCCCAGGATGTCTGCAGACGAAGCACAACACAATATGTCGTACATGTCATCGAAGGCTTTGATAAATACTTTTAAAGTGTTCTCTTGGGTTTTAGCCTAAAGAAACAAAATAAGTATAATTGAATAGGACATGATGAAAAAAATTTTAAGCATTCTATCTAATGAGGAAGGTCGACTGTCTTGTTTCCCCAGAAGAATAAGCAGGTAATGAATGATATTTTTGTGATAAAATCCTGCTTTTATTATTTTTATTTGTAATGATATTCCCTGTCCCATCAAATGCTGAACTTTAAGGTAATGGGCATGTTCTGTTCTTCCTTAGAAAATCTCATCTATGATGAATTTCTTTTTAAGCCTTTGCAAAGACCCCTCACGACCATGCAGGTTGCCAATTTAGCTCAGTTGTATTTTGCCACACAGTCCAAAGTAATTAGGTTAATTGGTCGTTTCCATTTATCTTATTAGAAGGCTAGAAATCCCTTTCTCTGGTTTGGGAGATTAAATGTTGCAATTATGTTTTAATCCAGAGCTTGGAGAAAGTGGTTTCAGACCCAGTCCTGGCGGCTGGGAGTACAATCATAGTGTAATTGGCTCTGTTTTGTGGAGATGCCAGAGGGGGTAATGGGGCTGCAGAAGGGTTAATGAGGAGGTGGGCTGGGAAGAGGTGGTGAGTGGCTGCCTGGAGGGAGCCGGTGGAAGTGGGTTCCTCAGCACAGAAAGAAATAATTACAGCAGCTGCAGCTCTTTTCAGCCCAACAGGAGCCCTGCTGGCCACACATGTCAAACTTGATTAATTGATCACTTCCTAAGTGCCAGGCAACGCCCAGGAGAGTTCTTGCCCGCAAGGAACTCACAATCTTGTGGGAGTAACAGACAGGTAACCAAGCAATTGCAGTTCAATAGCTCTCCAGCCCCCAGGGAAGAACCAGGGAGGACTTCACAGTATTCAAAGCATAGTGTCAACATTAGAGTGGGAGATACAGCAAGGGATTATGTGGCCTCATTTCTGCATTGACACCCATGAAGGTCTAAAATCAGGCTTCAAGTTTATTAGCTTATGAGCAATGGTGCTGGGGCCAGAATTCTTTCTCCCTCAGCCTCCTCCACTGCTCACACACCACCCCCACCACGTCTAAGCATGAATGAGGGTGCACCCTGCTCTAAAGGGTGGCAGTGAAACTAGGAAGCCACAGCACCCAGGTGGAAGGCCATGGGCTCATCTCCACAGGAGAACAGTATCGGCAGTCCCAGGTCAAGTGTCTATGTCCTTCTGCAGTCTTGTCCTTGTCACAAATAAGGCTCCTGTACTGCAGTCATCCTGCTTTCTGTCATGCCCCACCCTCCAGGCTCTGAATCTTTTTAACCCTTTGCTACTTTTCTATCTCTAGCTCTACCTAATGCAGCCATAGCCCAGTGGCATCTGATCCCATCAGATCCCGGAAGCTAAGCAGGGTCAGGCTTGGATGGGAGACCACCTGGGAATACCAGGTGCTGAAGGCTTGGGAGATGGACCCCGCAACCCACTCCCAAAATTCAATCCACCATTGAAAACCCTATGAACAGCAGAGAAGCACTGATAATAGTGTCTTGCCTGTTGTATGTAGGGTCGCCATGAGTCGGATACCAACTCAACAGCACCTAACAACAACACAACAGCTCTACCTAATAGAATTCTACACACCTCCCAAGATCTCCCTCATCTGCTTTCTCCTTAACCTGGAACTGAAAGCTCCTTGGAGCCCTGTGTCTTTTTCTGTTCACCATTATGTTCCCAAGTCCTGGCACATAGTAGGGATTCAATAAGTGTTAAAGGAAATGTTGAATAACTAAATGAATGGACTCAAATAACAAGAACACGTTGGGCTCCTTAAAATGCATGGCACTGCAGTAGTTTTGGGGCTGACAGTCCAACACTGGAGAAAGCAAATATACAGGCAGAATGAGTAATAATGGAAGGACTGCAGGTCACTAAATGTCTATGTCCCTGATGTTGATGCGGGCACTCTAGAGGAAGAGGATGGACTCCCACCCATCCAAAATTTGGTTGCAATGTCAAGACTGTGATGGCACACACATAACAAAAGGGTATGAAAAAGTCCACTACTCCAATAATGGGGCTTTGGGGGAAGAATATGGGAGCCACTAAGCAGTTTGAAAGTGACTTGGCAGAGCCAGGAAAGAAGCCTGCCTCAGGTGTTTAGGGTAGCTAAGGGTGGCACCCAAGGAAGGGCTCCTATTCCTAAATAGGGCTTGGATGGTACAACTTCCCTCCTTCAAAGGAGAAAGTGCCTAGCCTTTCTTATCAGCTTGCTCAGATGTGGGTCAGAAAAGGAAGAAGGAGGCATGAGATTTAAAAGCACTCAGCAATCAAACATCTAAATATTGGGTGATGGTTTATGAAAGATTTCAGCTCTAAGTGCTCCACAGAGGGGTGGAAGGGCATCCTATGTTACACAGGATATGCCTGAAAAAGGTTGCTGACTTTGAGCTGAATTTTGACAGCTTGCCGAACCTTAACAAATAATAGGTATGACCATCACAAAACACCAAAGGAGCAAAATTTGGTGAGGAAGATAATAGGGCTTTACATACAGTAGAAGTAGAATGAGCAAGAAATTAAGTTGGGAATGAGTCAGGCACACATCTGAGGTTGGGATAGGGAATCTCGGGCAGGGTAGGACAGAACCAGACAGCTGTAAAACTGGACAGGTAAGAGGGAGGCACTAAATGAGGAGATTTGGTTCCCAAGTTATGTATTTGGATTGAACCCTTACAGGGCAACCTATGGAAATGTGAAGAGTTATCATTGTATAGAAATGTCAAGAGTATAAACTCAATGATTCTAGAGACATTTTGAGAGATGAATGGACAGTGTTTAGTGGCAGAGTGTGTGTGAGGATGTGAGGAAGAAGTGTGTGACTCAATATTGAGGCTTCATGACCGGTGTAATCATGGTACCCTTTAGTCTCCCTCTTTCCATTGCAATACCATGCAGGTGCACATTGCTCATTTTCTGCCTCTAACAGCATCTGAAATGTTTTATTTGCCAAACCTTGCTTAGTATTGGGGACAGTTTACTAAGGCTGAGCTGATCACTATTATCCCTCTTCCTTGATTTTTCCTGGAGGAAGATTCAAGACTCCAGACCAGACTAGAAATGAGACAGAATTCTGCATATAATAGCTTTCACCTCTCAAACCCAAATCCGGTATAAATTATAGCTTTCTGTAGATACTGGCTTTCAGAGCAAGAATCTCTGAACTTTCCCAGGCACTTTCATCAATGGAAGAGTTCTGTAATCTGGATCGGGACATTGAGGGATCTGCCAAGAGCTGGAAGAAGTTTGTGGAGTCAGAGTGTCCTGAAAAGGAAAAGTTCCCCCAGGAGTGGAAGAACAAGACAGCCCTGCAGCACCTCTGCATGATGAGGGCCATGAGGCCTGATCGGATGACCTACGCCCTACGGTAAGGAATGGGGGTGGTGGGAAGCCCTGGGCAGGCAAGCAGCTGGGAAGGTCTCAGGATGGCCAGCCAGGCTGAGCTCCATTGCCATGTGATATGGTCATGAGAGCCATTGTACTAACATCCAAAATCCCACAGGACCTGTGGCTTTGGGCACACCATGTGTTTTCTTAATATCTTAGTGGACAGTTTAGAAAGAGATGCTAATAAATATCTGTCGTGAGAGGGTGCCAATAACATCTAACATGGTAGAAGGTGATGGTATCCAGAAAACAGATGGAGGATATATCCTGAGCAGGAAGAACATCTTCTTCATCACAAAATGGGAAAGAGAGGATTGTGGCTGTAATGTGATAAATGAATGGCAGAAAATTGAGAAGGATTTTATTTGCTGGCTTCTAATTTCTCTGAGAGGCTGAGAGTTCAGTTGGTAGAGTATCACTCTGTGATCTGAGGCCCTGGGTTCAATTCCCAGCACCCCAAAAATGGGAGAAGGTTGTGGCAGCCCACTCCTGAAACAATACCAAAACAATCAGCCATCAAAAACCCTGTGAGGGCACTATGGGTTGATCACAACTCAATGGCACCTAACAAAAACAATGATTTCTCTGAGAAGTAGGAAGATTATCAGTTGAGTTTCTGTGACAGAGAAGGTGACAGGATTGAATATTTGAAGGGAGTGGAGAGGTTTGCAAAGTAATCTGTGAAAAATAGAAGAGTGGACTAACCAGGGAAACACAAAGAAGCCCAAGGAACATTGAGGACCTGCCTGCCTAAGATCCTACAATTGTAGTGGCACCAAACTTCATCATTGGACGATTTCTCCAGAAGTCCAGATGTAGAGTCAGTTATATTGAGCAAGACCTCAGACCATTTCACTCTGGTTTTTGTTGGAATAAGGGTTAAGTAAGGGAGGTAAAGATTTGGCAAGAAAACAGTTAGAAGTCATAGGCCATGAAATATATAGAAGAATGCAGATTAGTATTTGCCTGAGACTAGGGGGGGAGAATAGGACTTAATTCTCAGGGATCGCTTTGATGTGGTGAAAATATTCTAACACTGGATGATGATGAAGATTGTACAATTTGGTAAATTATTAAGAGTCATTTAAAAGCATACTAAAAATGGGACAGTCATATGATGAATTGATTATACCTCAAAAAAGGTATTTTTTATGAAAAGAAATTATAGTCCATGGAATCTTTCCTAGATAGAAAAGAAATGGAAAGAGGAAAAGTATGATAGAAAAATATCAGAGGGGCCAAGATTCTAAAATTCCTACATTGTAGTGGCACCAATGTAGGCAAATCATAGGTAAAGATACATTGCAATAAAAAAAAAAAGTAGACAAAGAACACAGAGAAAGTTCCCAAGTAATGACACAGATGAAGGTATGGCCGTGGAATTAGATGGCTAAAGGGAGGGTGGGGGTAATGGAGATCAAGAAGTCATGGAGAATCTAGAGGATCATCCACACGGATGTCTCTGTCACCCAGGCTGGAAAATCCTGGGTGCCAAGTAGCTGGGTGTCCAGTGAATACAAGTGACCAACAGGGACAATAGATGATGCCCATGTGCATGAGTGGAGGTGATCCAGTCAGGGGAAATGAGCCTCCCTGGAGACATAGAAGTGGACAGGTAATGGTCTGCAGATGGCACTAGGGGACAGGTAGGACACGATCACTGTCCAGCCTGAGGTCTATCAAATGCAGGAGAACGAGCTCAGCCCAAAGGCTTCTGGGAAAGCAGTGTCCTTGGAGGTAGTGGAAGTGCCAGTGGAGGTCAGGTGTGTGGCCAGGGGTTCAGTAAGCAGCTGTAGCTATGAGGATTTGTTTACCACGAAACAGGCCACTAGAAAGGAAGCATCATTAAGTGACTGAGATGAAAGAAACTCCAGAGGATGATAGGACATAAGAGAACAGAGTCCTGGAAGGCCTTAAGTCTTGGGCAAGGATAGTATATAGCAGGGATATAGGTTATGGTGGATTTAGGTGCCTACAATCATTCAGAGTCTACAGCCGTAACATCCTGGTGTCCAATCTCAGATCTCAGAGGCTAAGCAGGGTCAGGCCTGGTTAGTCTGTGGATGGGAGACTGCCTGGGAACACCAGGTGCTATAAGCTCAGGAGAAGGACCCAGCAACCCACTCCCCCAAAACAATCAGCCCTTGAAAACCGGATGAATAGCAGAGAAGCACTAACAATAGTGCTGGGCGTGGCACAGTGTCCGGTAGTGTTTCATAGGTTGATGTGAGCAGGAGTCTGTGGAAAGTGCCCGATATAGATGAAGCAGCCCTGCTGCACAGGCTGTCAGTGTTGACAAGGTATGACCTTGGAGCCCGTCCTAGCGCTATAACTACGTAGAGGTCCGTTTCTCAAATGTTATGATTTTCTGTTGATAGACACATGTGCTTTCTTTCTGGCAGAGATTTTGTTGAGGAGAAGTTAGGAAGCAAATACATAGTGGGAAGAGCACTAGATTTTGCATCCTCATTTGAAGAATCAGGACCTGCCACTCCAATGTTTTTTATCCTGTCTCCAGGAGTGGATCCACTGAAAGATGTGGAAAATCAAGGTGAGAAAAGCCTCTGCTCAGAACAAAGAATGCCCTAACCCCATGCCCTTTCATTCTTTGGGTCTGTCGGTTTCTTTCCCAAATGGAAGTTCACTGTGAAATACTTGACATTTGCAAACTAGACAGGAGTCAGGGGCACTGTGGAAGCAAACCCAGAGTTATGGTTCACCAAAGAGAGAAAGGATTTCTCTGTGCTGTATAAGATAGAAGACACAGAAGCAGTTCCACAATGAAGTCTTGTCCCCTTCACACACACACACACACACAGAGAGAGAGAGAGAGAGAGAGAGAGAGAGAGAGAGACTCCCTTACCATAGCCAGAGCAATTCTTCCAAAACACAAGTAGGATCTTTTCACAAGCTCCTATTGCCCTCAATGTCCTTTCTCCTTAAAATAGCTCACAAGGAACTTTGTCCACCTCCCACCCACTTCCTCCAGGCTTCTTTCCATTAAAAGTTTCCTATGGCTACTGTGGGGCTGGGATTTAGCTCAGTTGGTAGAGTGCTGCACGGCAGTCTCTGAGGTCCTGAGTTCAATTCTCAGCACCGCAAAAATGGGAGAAGGACCTGGCAATCCACTCCCAAGGCAATCCCGAGAAACAGTCAGCCACTGAAAACCCTATGAGGGTCGCTATGAGTCGGATACCGACTCAACGGTACCTAACAACAACAACAACAACAACAACAACATGGCTACTGTAATAACTTACTATAGACTTGGAGGCTTAAAATAATGTAGATCTTTGATCTTATAGTTTGAGGGGTTCAGAAATCATAAATGGGTCATGTTTTCTTATAGGGATCCTCACAATTGCATTGGGCCTGACCAATGATCCCTCCCATATAATCCAGGACAATTTCTGAAGCTCAAAATCCTTAATGTAATCACATTTGGGGGTCCTTTCTGTCATATAAAGAAACATATTCATTAGGTCCAGCGATTAGGGCATCAGCATCTTTGGGGGCCCATTATTCTGCCTACCACACTTTCCTACTCGCTTCTTTTCCACTCTATACTTAATTATTCTAGACTTAACGACTTTTCACTCTCCCAAATATGCTCTTTCCCCTACCACATCCTTTCCCTTGCCTAGACTTTACTCATCCTTCAGATACCTAGTTCAATGCCACTACCCCCAGGAAGTCCTATTTTACTCCCCAGTTGTGAAGCTCCCCACTTATATACTTCCAGAACACCCTATCTTTATGAAGGTCACATTGTCAATGCCCAAGGGCTCATGAATCTCCCTATGTGTGAGTACTCTTTGGAAATCCAGATGTCTTTTTCATCATTGTGTCCCCAGAACCTAGCCCTGTACCTTTCACAGTGCTAAGATACACAGTTGTCCCTCAGTGTCTATGGAGGACTGGTTCCAGGACACCCCACAGATACCTAAATCTTCAAACTGCTCAGGTCCCTTATATAAAGTGGTGTAATGTGTGTGGCATTTGCGTATAACCAGATGTGTCCTCCTACATACTTTAAGTCATCTCTAGATTACTTATAATACCAAATGCAACACAGATCGTTGTTGTACTATATATTATTTAGGGAATAACAAGAAGTCAGTACTTGTTTAGTAGAGACGCACACAAAAATTTTTTTGATATTTTCCATCTGTGGTTCATTGAATCTGCAGAAGCAGAATAAAAGGATATGGAGGGCCAACTCTTTAATGAAGAGATGTGTGCATGAATGATTATCAAATTTCTAAAACCAGCACCACTCATTTTCAAAGTTAAATAAAGACCTGGTGGGTTTTTATGAAACAAAGTCTTCCTAGGTAAGAATGCAGACCATGTAATCCAACTCCATGAACACTCAGTCTTTTATTCACTATGGAATGAGAGGAAAATACAGCATATGCCTTGTGTTTTAGGGTAGGTGAGATAAACCTAAATTGGCCCTAAAAATGGGTAAGAGTCTTTCCATGTTGTAACACTTATCAGAACTTCATTCCTTCTTCTGGCTGTGTAATATTCCATTACATAGCTATACCATGTTTTCTTTCTCCATTCTTCAATTGACAAACATTTGGGCTGTATAATTTTGATTATGGTGAATGTTGTTGTTGGGTGTCACTGAATCAGAACTGACTAGTAGTGACCTATGTACAAAAAAATGAAGCAGTACCCAACACCACATCATGCACACAATCTTTTCATGTTTGAGCCCAATGTTGCAGGCACTATATTTCTTCTTATTTGGAGTCATGTTATATCAGCAAAAGGAGGTATCAGGGGCTTTACTCTATTCTGGTCAACTCTACTTAGAGGAGGCAATTCTTCTCCAGTTATCTTTTGAATGCCTTCCAGCCTGGGAGGTTCATTTTCCAGCACTGTATTTGATAGTGCTTCTCTGCTGTTCATATGGTTTTCAATGGCTAATTGTTTCAAGAGTGAGCTGCCGGGTCCTCCTCCCTACTCTGTTTTAGTCTGGAAGCTCAGATGAAATTTGTTCTGTTAAGGATGGCTCTGCTGGTATCTGAAATGCCCATGACATAGCTTTCAGCATCTCAACAACACAGAAGCCCTGACAGCATGATAAGCTGACAGCCCCATGGGGGTGTGGAGAGTAGTATTGCTATGTTGTTGTTGTTAGGTGCCGTCGAGTTGGTATCCCACTCATAGCGACCCTCTGTACAACAGGGGAAACACTATTGTCAGTGCTTCTCTGCTGTTCATAGGGTTTTCAATGGCAGATTGATTTTTGGGAGGGGGTTGCCAGGTCCTTCTCCCAAGCCTACAGCTTCTGGTGTTCCCAGGCGGTCTCCCATCCAGGTACTAACCAGGCCCAACCCTGCTTAGCTTCTGAGACCTGACAGGATCGGATTCCACAGGGCTATAGCTGCAGGCAGTATTGCTATAATCATCCATATACGTTTATGTGTGGACAGATGTTTTCAGTTCTTTTTAGTAAACACCTAGGAGTAGAAATGTCATATCATATGGTAGTATTGTTTAACTTTGAGGACCTGCTAACCTATTTTCCAGAACAACTGAACCATTTTAATATTCTTACCAATAATGCATTAATACATGAATTCCAATTTCTCCATAACTTCATCAAAACCTTTTATTGCCTATCTTTTAATTGTAGCTCTCATAGTAGGTACCATAGTGGTAGCTCATTGTGGTTTGGATTTGCATCTTCTCCTGTGCTTATTGGACATTTACATACCTACTTTGGAGAAACTTCTATTCAGATCATTTGCCCAATTTTAAAATTGGGCTGTTGATCTCTCTATCATTGAATTAAAATCATTTCTTATATATTCTGTATACAAGTTCCTTACATACATGATTTGCATATATTTTCTCTCATTCTGTAGGGTTTCTGTTCACTGTTTTAAGCATAATTTTTAAAAATTTTATTGTAATACTGTTTCTTTTCTTTTCTTTTGTCAATTGTGCTTTGGTATTGTATTTTAAAAACATTACCTTAAATGTGGCCACCAAGATTTACTCCCCTATGTTTTCTTCCAAAACATTTATTTTTAACTATTCCATTTAGATCCATGGTTCGTTTTGAGTTAATGCTTGTATATGGTATAAGGAAGAGGTTCAACTTTGCCCTTCAGCATGTGGAAATCCAATTCTCTTGGTACCATTTGTTGAATTGTCTTGAAATCCTTGTCAAAATTAAATGGGCCATAAATGTAAGAGGTTATTTCTGGACTACTAATTCTAATTCTATTCTATTGATCTACATGTCTATGTTTGTTTGTTTGTTTCTTTGTTTGGTGCCATCAAGTCAGGTCCAACTCATAAAAACCTTATACACAATAGAACAAAATACTACCAACACTGTGCCATGTACATGATCTTTTTATGTTTGAGCCCTTGTTGAAGCCACTGTGTTTCTTTTCATTTGGAGTCATACCACATCAGCAGGAGGTTCCAAGGGCTTTACTCCATTCCTGTCATTAAGGTTGATTCCACTTTGAAGAGGCAGCTCTTCCTCAATCATCTTCTCCGCCACTGTATGACAGTGCTTCTCTGCTATTCTTAGGGTTTTCAATGGCTGCTGAGTCCTTTGCCCTCGTCTGCCTTTGTCTGGAAGCTCAGCTGAAACCTGTCCACCATGGGTGGCCCTGTTAGTATCTGAAATACTAGTGGCATAGATTTCAGCATCACAGTGACACACAAGCACCCACAACATGACAAGCCGACAGACACATGGGTGATGTGTCTATATGTGTGCCAAGAACAATCTTGACATGATAGCTTTCTGTCAAGTTTTAAAATCAAGAAATATGAGCCCTCTAACTTTGTTCTTTTTTTCAAGACTTTCTAGGCTACTTGGAATTTCTTATATTTCCATATAAAATTTAGACTAGCTTGTCAATTTCTGTAAAAGCTAAGGATAGCTCATATATTCAATAGGGATTGCTATGATTTCTATTTAGGTCAACTTGAGGAGTGGTGCCATGTTAACAATATTAAGTGTTCTGACAAACATGGAATATCTTTACTTATATTTAGTTTTCCAATTTAGTATCCTTTGACAATGTTGCATAGTTTTTAGTGTACAAGTCTTACACTTCTCTTATTAAACTTATTCCTGGGTTTTTTCTTTGTGATTCTAATGTAAATGAAATTATTTCCTTAATTTCAGTTTCATTACTAGTGAAATTTTGTATATTAACTTCAATCCTGAAAACTTGCCAAACCTGTTTATTGATTGTAATATTATTATGTGAGTTCTTTAAGATTTTCTAGACACAAAACTATATCAAGGAGAGACAGTTTTACTTCTTCTTTTCCCAACTGGGTGCTGTTTTATTTCTTTTTCCTTCCTAATTTCTATGGCTAGAATTTCTATCACAATGTTAAACAAAAGTGGCGAATTGGAGTATCTTTCTCTTGTTCCTGATTTTAGGGGGAAAAATCAGTGTCCACCATTAAATATGATGTTAGCTGTGAGGATTTTTGTACATATCCTTTATCAAATTGGAAAATTTCATTCTATCTAAGATTTTTTTCTTTTATTGTGAAAAAGGTACTAGATTTTGTCAAATGCTTGTTCTATATCTACTAATGTGATAATATATTTTTTTCTTTATTCTATTAATATGGTATATTAGTTGGATTTTTTAAATTAAACCAACCATGCATTCCCAGGATCTCAATTATTCCAATGTGTCATCCTTTTTCTGTATTACTAGATTCAATTTGCTAATATTCTGTTGAAGATATTTGCATGTGTGTGTGTGTGTACTCATAAGAGATATCAAACTACTTTTTTTTTCCTTTTAATGTCTTTGTCTGGTTTTAGTATCAGAATAAAACTAGGAATCTATACAGTAGACTGAATTGGGAACTCTTCTCTCCTTTTCTTTTTCTTCTTTTATTTATTTTTTATTTGGAAGATTTTGTGAAACATTGGTGTATTAGTCCCCTTTTTGTCATTACAACAAAATACTTAAGGCAGCTAACTACATTAAAGAGAGGGTGGCATTTATTTTGGAGGCTAAAAATCCAAATGACACAGTGAGGCTCTGGCAAAGGCCCCATAGTGGATGGCAGGAACATGTAAAGGGAGAGAATCACAGAGGTAGGAAGCAGAGAGAAAAGGAAGGGCCAGGATTGTTCTTTGTATAAGGACCCTCTTAAGAAGCTCCAGTGTCACACAAGACCTTTCAGGGCAGGGCACTCAATGATCCAAGGACCTCCCTCTAGGCCCCATCTGTGACACATTGTACAGCATCTCCCAGTAGCACCACCCTTGAAACCAAGGACCCTTGAAACCAATCACATGGACCCTTGCTGGACACCCAAAACATAGAAATTGGTATTAATTCTCATGAATATTTGGTAGAACTCAGTGGTGAAGCCACCTGGGCCTGAACTTTTCTGAGCAAGAAGCTTTAAAATTACTACTTCAATATCTTTAGCAGTTATATGTCTATTCAGGTTTCTTATTTCTCTTGGAGTCAATTTTGGTACTTTGCTTCTTTCTTGGTCTTTGTTTATTTCATCTAAGTTATATAATTTTTTGGTAAATACTCTCCAAATTTTGATATCTCTATAAAACGTTTAATTCCCCTATTAGAAATATTTTAACTTAAGTACTCTTAATAAGACTTAATTTTTTGTTCCCTCTTGACTTCCATATATATATATATATGTATATATATATATATATATATATATATATATATATATATACATATACACACTAAGGTTCCCATTTTCCAATTTGTGTCAACTATGCTTCTATTTTTACATAATTAAATTTAAATTCATTCTCCTCTGCTATCTTCATTAATGTTATGTATATCTACTCTAAGAGTTAATTTTTAAATTTTAAAAGTAATAAATAGCACTTATATCCTGATGAATAAAAATGTATTATCCGCTTCAGAGGCCAACAATGTCTAGGATTACATTTCCTTCTTTTTGGTTCAATGTCATGATCTCTAGGGACCTTCAGAGAAGACTGTTGTTAGCAGAGAGGTTTAAAATCATGTGAAATTTCAGCCTACTTCTTATGTAAATGATGGTTTTCTATGATAGTTTCTAGTTTTTCCTGGAGTTGTAAATTGCCTTTTATTTTCTTGGAAGAAGAAATAAATGTCCCATATACAATTATCACTAATTTCTTATTCATTGTATATATTGAATCTCCTTTATTCTTGAAGATATTCTCCTTAGAGTCCACTGGCATCCTACTCTAAATCAGATAAATTATAGTTCAATCTTCTAGGAAGCCAATACCCTGGGATTTATTTCTTGATATTCTATGTTCTACTGTCTTTATAGTCCATTTCTCTTATTTCCTATTTTTCACCTTTACTTTGCTAACTTAAATCATCAGGAAAGAATCAGTTTTGCTCAAATGATTGATAGTTTTACTAGGTCTAAAATAATTTCTACTCACAACTTTGGATATATGCTCTATTGTCTTCTAGAAGCCAGTTTTCATCATGAGTGGTCATACACCGATAGAATGATATTCTTCTCTTATATTATGGTTGGTGACTCATTTTTAATCCATGGAAAACTTAGAATCATCTCTCCATTTTGTGTCCTGAAATTTTATGACCTTTTTCTAGGCATGGGTCCTTTCCATTCATCTCTGCATGTTATTTCAAGAAAAAGAGTCACACCATTCTTTAGCTCCAGAAGTTTCACCCTTTTAGTTTTTGGTAAATGTCACTACTATTCACCAACTTCCTCATTCCAGAAACACAGTAATCAATTATCTTGAATACCTCTTCCACCACCAACCACATTTAGTCCTATGTCTAAATATGTTTCAAATCCATCAGGTTGTCTCTCTTTTCACTTAAATTCTAGTCTGAATCACCATAATCTCTCACCTGAATTATCAAAATCATCTTCTAACTCAACTCCACTCTTCTGTCCCTACAATCCTTCAGCACCCTGCAACCCGAGTCATCTTGCTAAATCTCAAATCTGGTCATATCATTCTGCTACTTAAAACATTCTAGTGGACTCTCATTATTTTTTTCTTTAGTATTTTAATTATACATATTTATGGGTACAGAGTGATGATTTAGTTCATATATACAATGCGCAACTGTCAAGTCAGGAGGACTCTAGCTATTCTAAAGGCTACATCCAGTATCAATAACATGATCAATGTGGCCTGTCTGGCCTTTTCACCCTGCCTTAAATCTTGCCTTGCTCCATGTTCACTCTACTCCAGACACATAGCCCTTTTAAACCCTCAGTAATATTGTGGGCCTTCCTGAACTAGGGCAAGTTAACAAATGCTTTCTTTTATCTGAAATATTCTCAACAGCCTAATGCCTACTCATCCTGCAAAGATCAGCTTCACCTGACCTCTTCCCTGTGAGACTATTTGGTTCTACATCACACATTCTCAGAGCACTCTATATATTTGCATCAAAGCATTTAATACAATTCTAATTTAGTCATTCTTTTATGACTTAAATTTATGTTTGCCAGCCTGCTTGCCACTGAGATCTTGAAAGTTGTGAAACTAGCACAGAGACTGTGCTCAGTAAATCCTGGGAGCACCAAAAATGTATACACACAGGGGTTACAAAAAATGTATACACATTTTAAAAGATCTATCTATGTATCTGAGAGAGAGAGATAGGCATCTAACAACAACAACAACAACAACAACAACATCTATATATTTGGGAGAAGGATGTGCCAATTCACTCCCATAGCAATCCAAAAACAATCAGCCATTAAAAACCCTATGAGAGTCACTATGAGTCAGACCTGAATTGATGGCACCTAACAACAACAATCTATGTATTACTTTTCAAAGTTGAATTGAATTACAGTAGCAATGTGTAGTATGACTTTCGCTCAAAAGACGGCATTATTCAAATGAATGCTAGCACCACCATGCAATAGGTAGAACAGTCAAAGGAAATGGCAGAAGCACGATATTTGAAATTTGAGAACATTGTGAAAGTATGACAAGGAAAGCATGAGTGTGCAACAGAATTTACCACATGCCTAACAACTGCACACATTCATAATAAGTTTGAGAGGCATGGTACTCCGTGTGACGCACACAGGGAAGATGTGGGAGACCAAGGGCAGCAACAGGTCCTGCTTCTGCTGTGTTAACTGCTTGGAGCACCTCTTGCTAATTGCAGAAGTCAAACGTGACTTTTACTCATCTTTTGTTATCAGTACATATCGAGTGTTACAATTTTAATACAGTCTTTTTCCTTTCTTAAAATGTGTATGCCTTTTTTGCAGCATCTGTATTTGATGAATGAATTAACAAACGAATAACTGACTGACTACTTAAGAACTATTGTTATAGCTAAGTTATTGCTGACGTTCACCCTTTTATAGAGTTCTGTATTCCTTCTGTCCACTGGAGGCTTTGTGCCTTTCAGACAGATAGACCTAGTTTCCTCATTTTTATTCAACCTTCTCACTTTTGGAAGCTTTTATATACTCTGTTTATGAGCAATTTCCTACTGTTCTTAGACAATTGACCTCCAATGATTCCATCATGTGGCTCGGAGCTTTCTGTCATCTCAGGGACACTGAACTGTCCCTGATCTGTATTGGTTATTTGTCTCCGAATGCATTATCTCAGCCTTGCCCTTGGCTTAATCTTAATGCATACTTCCAGAAGCAATATTGCTGTTCATCATCTAGAGATTACTTAGGCACCTGTGCCTCTTTCTCTCTCTTCCTCCCTCCCAGGCTTCTTGATAGTTTGATTTATTTATTTTCTAACTCACCCATTTAGACATATATTAGAGCTATGTCCATGTTTCCCACATCTTGAATCTAATGATAAGCCTCTATTCTCAAATTTAGAACCCACACAGTTGACCCAACACTTTCCCCCCTCTCCCTTAGCCTCACGGTATTAAATAAACCTATCGTCTCTTTATTTGTTGTTGTTGTTGTTAGGTGCTATGGAGTCAGGTTCCACCCTATGTACAACAGAAAGAAACACTCCCTGACACTGTGCCATGCCCAGCACTATGTCAATGCTTCTCTGCTATTCATAGGGTTTTCAGTGGTGGATTGTTTTGGGTGTCCTTCCCCCTAGCCTGCAGCACCTGGTATTCTCAGGTGGTCTCCCATCCGAGGACTAACCAGGGTGACCCTGATTAGCTTCCGAGATCAGGTGGGATTCGATACTAGGGTGCTATGGCTATAGACATTTGCTTTGTTTAGAGTCTATATATCAGACAATTCATCATCATAATCCTCCCTTTACTCTTAAAAATCTTAGTATCCTTTTCCATCATTGTTGTTGTTGCTGTTATTAAGTGCTGTCAGTCGACTGGCATGTCTTTCTACCTTTTTTTTTTTTTTTTTTTTTTTTTTGCCAGTTAACAAAGTTTATGACAAAGCTATAGTTATTGAGACAGTACATCTAGGGATCAAACTCAGGTCCTCAGAGAGTGCAGAGCAGCACTCTACCAGTTGAGCTAAACCTCAGCCCTTCCCATGATTAGGCCTTTGATTTATGTTCTTAACCTCTTCTCTTCTCAATTCCTTTGTTTCACTGTGGCAATCCTAAACCCTGAGAGCGAAATTAAAGATTTCTTCCCTGGCTACCTTTCTACTCTGCTGCCAAAATGCACATACTGGCAGACAAACAAATTGAAAGTTCTCCAAGCTCTCAAACCTCATCTAATGACCCTTAGGTAGGAATCTATACTTTTCTGGCGCTTTTGGGCCACTCAGACTCCTCCAGGATTTTCCCTATTGAAAAAGTAAAAGAGGAGGGAGCAGAGCAGCAGGAGAAAAGGGAGGGGGAAAGGTGGGGAGAGGAAGAGGAGGAGGGAATCCCACTCCACTTGGCCTCGCTATAACGTGAACACCACTCTCCACGCTCATTGCTTTTCTTCATGCACTTCCTGGTTAATCCTTTAAGGGTGCTTTCGTCTTGCCTCTCCTCTCTCCCTTCTCATCACCTCATTTGCACATTTGTTTTCACTTTTGCTTCATCTGATTTCCCCTTGTTTTCCATCACACAAGACACCTGGCTACCCCCTCAGGTTACCGGGAGGATAAAAATGAAATCTCAGATGTGAAAAGACTTTGAAAAGTTAAAAGTACAGGAGTGTCGTGCGGCGTTCTAATGACGAAGATGCTCCGTCTGTTCTCTGAGGCAGCTCAGTGGGCTCTTCCCTTCACGTCCCCCTGTCACCGCCTTTCAAAGCGGAGCTTCATCTCTGGCCCTCCCCTTGCCGCCTGTACACAGACATCCTTTCTGTTCTGCCTCTCCCTTGTCTGTAGCGTGATCTTGCTTGGTCCCCTTCCTTCTTTTCCCAGGTACCCAGCTTTGACAAAATGAATTCTGTCATTTCTATTTTTGTGATCAGAAGAAGCTGCACCTTCCACCTTTGGCTTCTACTGCCTCCTTTTTCTCTTTCCAATGTTCTAATCAGGATGACGAGCTTGCATGGATTTGTGTAGGCTGCTGTAACTTGTGGTCAAAGAAGCAGATTTCATTTAATATCTTTGCAGCCAGATTATCAATATTTTTTTTTGAGTCTCTTTTTCATTGGGTTTAGCCCCACTCATTTTCTTTAAGAGGCAACTAAAAGTAGGTTTGCACAGAGTCAGTGTTTAGAGAGTGGCTTTGGGTTTCATGGAGTGCTGTTTTCATGTGATGAGAGAGACTCATTAGTTCATGCACCAGGGGATGGGAGAGTGAACAGAGAGATATAGGTTGAACGTATTTAAAAAAGAAAGATGGAATTTAGAGACGAGAGTGGTGGGCTAGGGGAGAACATCTCTTCCACTAAAGGGGTGAGGAGGGGTGTGCAAAGATGCAGATAAAATGGCAGGAAGTTGAAGGAGTTTTTACCAGTTGGCATATGTTTCCTCAGGGAAGAAAAAAGGGAAACAAATTGCTAGGAATAAAAGGGGGCCCATCAGGGATCTCAAAGATATACAGGGGTGACAGAGCCAGCATCTGGACACATGGTAAGAGTTTCCAAAAGCATTGAGGCTGAGAATCATGAGCTTGTGGGGACATCAATTCACCAAAGGCATTAATTTTCTTTCTTTTATTAATATTTGCATTCATCCAGAGCTGAGCCTGCAGCCATAGTACTGTGGTGTCCAATCCTGTCAGATCTCAGAAGCTAAGCAGGCTCGGGTCTGGTTAGTACTTGGGATGGGAGACCACCTGGGAGCACCAGATGCTGTAGGCTTGGGAGAAGGACCCAGCAACCCACTCCTAAAAATCAATCCTCTATTGAAAACCCTATGAATAGCAGAGAAGCACTGACAAGTATGTTTCACCTATTGTAGGTAGGATTGCTATGAGTCGGACACCAACTTGACAGCACCCCACAACAACAGAGCTGAGGTTTTATAAAAGTTCCATAATGAAGAAATAGAAATGGGCAGTGGTGTTGTAGGTTTTATAAGATCATGGTTCATTTTTAGGATTGTTTGTTGTTGTAGGGGATATTGAGTCAGGTCCGACTCATAGCCACCCTATGTACAGAACAAAAGTTTCCCCAATTCTGTGCCAGGCATCTTTGTTATGTTTAAGCCCATTGTTGCACACACTATGTCAATCCATCTACTTGAGGGTTTTCTTTTTTTTCATTGACATGCCACTCTTCCAAACATGATAACCCTCTCCAGGGATTGGTCCCTCCTGACTACATATCCAAATACATAAGATGCAGTCTAGCCATCCTTGCTTCCAAGAAGCTCTCTGGCTGTACTTCTTCTAGGACAGATCTGTTGATTCTTTTGGCAGTCCATGATATATTCAATATTTGTCTCCAGCACCATAATTCAAAAGCATTAATTCTTGTCCTGTCTCTTGTATTCAAAGTCCAGCTTTCACAACTATATCATGCGACTGAAAATACTATGGCATGAGCCACAGGTGTGGTGCCGCACACCTGTAATCCCAGTGGCTCAGGAGGTGGAGGCAGGAGGATTGCAAGTTCAAGACCAGAGGCAGTCTGAATAACTTAGTGAGACCCTATCTCAAAATGTTAAAAAAAATGGGCTGGGGGGTGCAGCTCAGTGGTCCAGCACTTGCAGAGCATCCAAGCATGAGGCCCTGGGTTCAACCCCCAGTACCTCAAAAAAAAAAATTACTGTGGCATGAATCAGGCACATCGTTATCTTCAATATGACATGTCTACATTTCAGCACTTCAAAGAGGTCTTTTGCAACAGCTTTTCCAAATACAATGCATCTTTTGATTTCTTGACTGCTGCTTTTATGGGAGTTGATTGTAGAACCAAGTAAAGCAAAATCTTGGACAACCTCAATCTTTTCTCCATTTGTACTGTGTACAGCTGTGTACTGACCCAGTTGTAAGGGTTTTTGTTTTCTTGATGTTGAGGCACAATCCATACAGTAGGCTGTGTTCTTTGATCTTCATCAGTAAATGTTTCAAATCCTCTTCACTTGTAGGAAGCTAAATTGTGTCATTTGCGTAATACAGATTGTTAATGAGTCTTCCTCCAATCATGATGCTACCTTCTTCTTAATAAAGTCCAGCTTCTAGGATTACTTACTTGCTCAGCATAGAGATTGAAGAGGTACAGTGAAATGATACAGCCCTGACACACACCTTTTTCGACTTTAAACCAGGCAGTGTTTCCTAGTTCTATTTAAATGACTGCCTTGTGGTCCATGTACAGATTCCTCATGAGTACAATTAAGTGCCCTGGTATTCCCATTCTTTGCAATGTTTTCCATAATTTGTTATGATCCACACACTCAAATGCCTTTGCATAGTTTATAAAACATAGATAGACATCTTTCTGGTATTATCTGCTTTCAGCTAATTTCCATCTGACATCAGCAATGATGTCCTTAGTTCCACATTCTCTTCTGATTCTGGCTTGATTTTCTGGCAGTCCCCTGTTAATATACTGCTGGAGTTGCTTTTGAATGATCTTTAGCAAAATTTTGCTTGTGTGTGATATTAATGATATTATTTAATAGTTTCCACATTCGGGTGGATCCCTTTTCCTGGGAATAGACACAAATATGAATCTCTTCCAGTCAGTTGGCCAGGTAGTGGTTTTCCAAATCTCTTGCCATAAACAAGTAAGCACCTCCAGGGCAATATATATATTTGTTTTTTGAAACATCTCTGTTTGTATCTCACCAATTCCTTGGCCCTTGTGTTTTCCAAATTTCTTCAAGGCATCTTCTACTTCTTCCTTTGGTACCATTGGTTCCTGATCATATGCCACCTCTTGAAATGGTCAGTCATCCACTAATTATTTTTGATATAATGACTCTGAATTTTCCTTCCACTTTTTTTTGATGTTTCCTATGTCATTTAATATTTTCCCTACAGAATCCTTCACTATTGTCACTTGAGGCTTGGATTTTTCTTTCAATTTCTTAAGCTTGAGAAAAACAGAGCATGTTCTTCCCTTTTGGTTCTCTATCTTCAGCTCTTTGCACAAGTCCATTATAATAATTGATTTTGTCTTCTCGAGCTGCCCTTTGAAATCTTCTGTTTCATTCTTTTTTTTTTTTTTTT
>VMDO01014830.1:20424-53318 GCA_007922755.1 Pedetes capensis | reverse complement strand
TACCTAACAAAAACAAAAATAACATCTTTTTTAATGATGTAAATGACATAACCTAGCCAAAATGAAAGGATTTGTGCCTTTTTTCTGGAGTGGTTGACAAAACTGAGAAGGTAAGAGGAAAGCTATCCAGGGAAGGTCTCTCGCATTCACTTTCTCTCTCCCTATCCCTATCCACCTTCCTATTTCCCTTTGTTTGCCTCTCCTCCATTATATGTTATATCTACTTAGCTTAATTCTCTATAACTAAATAAGGATTTTCTTCCCATAGCAAGTACTACCATAAGATTCTCCTTTATTTCACATATGAAAGGTTCTACATGGAGCCAAAAGAAGATCGAAATCGCACAGCATGTGTCACACTTGTGAACTCTTGGACCAAACTGGTAGGGTTTTGTTATTACAGCCATGTCTGAATCCTATTATTGCAATTAAAGAGAAATTGTTCTTAAAACAAGTTTGGATGCTATTCAGACCTAGAAACTTTGTTAGTTGTTAGGTGCCATCCAGTTGGTGTCCCACTCATAGCGACCCTATGTACAACAGGCGAAGAAAAACTATTGTCAGTGCTTCTCTGCTACTCATAGGGTTTTCAATGGCAGATTGATTTTTGGGAGTGGGTTACCCAGTCCATCTCCCAAGCCTACAGTATCTGGTGTCCCTAGGCTGTCTCCCATCCAACTACTAACCAGGCCTGACCACACTTAGCTTCGAAGATCTGATGTGTTTGGATGCCACAGGGCTACGGTTGCAGGCCCTGTAAACTTTATATGTACTGTATTGCAAAGATTAGGTAGCAAATAAGTTGTGGGTTTTGATCATTTTGGCAGAGTTGCCTTATATATAACAAGTAAGTAAAATTTCCAAGCTGTAATCAGCCATGTTACAGAGCTCATATTCTCAAGTATAGCCAGGAAGAGTTAGATGAAAGGGAAATTCCTGATAATAAGTGTGTTAGTCGATCTTCCATTGCTTTGACAACCAAGACAAAGGAAGAAAGATTTATTTTGGCTCATGGTTTCAGAGGTTTCAGCCCATGGTTGAATGGCTCAATCACTTTGGGCCTGAAACAATAGAGAGAAAACAGCAGTGGGAGCATGTGGTAGAAGAGTTTGTTAACCTCATGATGGCTGGGAAAACAAAGAAAGAGCAAGTTGTGGGGAAAAGGAGGGAGGGCCTGGGAACAATATATACTCCTTAAAGCCACATGCCTAGTGACCTAACTCATCCAATCTGGGTCCTACTTCTTAATAGTCCTTTCAGCTCTATGAAATCATCAGTGATTCAATCCACTGATGAGGTTAGTGCCATCATTAGTAAATCTCATTTCAATATCATCACCATCTAAGGACCAAGATTGTAACCTATAAGTGGGGGACATTCCATATTAAAACCATAACAAAAGTTTATGTTTATATTTCCTATTTGGAACTATTATTATAATAAAATGTCTTCACTTTTTTAAAAACTGACATTCTTATATGGAATTTCATCATCATACTGAAATTCTTCAGTGGCATTTGAACATTGAAAGAAAACTGAAATCATAGTTCTATTAAAAGGGAATAGTAGTTACAATAGTATATGTGTCAAATTCTTTTAAAATAGATTGTCATCTATATGAGTTACTCTAGTGTTATATTTTGATATTACTTTTCCATTTTAATTGCAAGTGTGGTTGTAAGAAAAGGAAATATCAGAGCTTTAGTACCTAACTATAACTATAGTTCACTTTGACCACATGAAGAAATTATTTCATATATTACCCATGCAGCTTGCATTAGTTATTCTACAAAACCAGTGTATGTTCTTAACAAAATGTAGAATAAAAGAACATGGAGTTAACCTTTTTCAATATTAGAGATGCTTTTGTGAATTTTTTCAATTATTTTAAACAACATAAGCTATATTGATGGACAAGCTGTTTATCATTGGCATAAAACGCATAAGATATGATGGCATAATTGTATGCTATTTAAAGCTATGGAAATGCTTTTATATTTTTCAGTTTTTGCCTTGTTCTTGCTTGTGAAAAGTTGAAACATTTTACTCCTTCTGTTGAAACTGAAATATAAGCCTCCCTGATACTTACTGCCAACATTTTGTTTTCCCAAGAAAAATTATGCAGGTTCTTGTTGGAAAATATTACTGAGATTTGGAAGAAAATAAATACAAAAATTTATACTTAGACATAGAATAAAACAATCTTTGCTTTCTATTCATGATATATGTTGATTTAAAAATAATTTTACCTCACCGAATTAAAGATTTCTTTGAACAATAAAATATAATTTTATGGTTCAAATTAAGTAACTGAAAATAATAAATCTATTTATGCACCTATTTGATAAAAGCATAGTGCATATGACAAACATATGTAAAAGATATGTTAGCTCCACTAACCTCCATTTGCTGATGTGGAATGACTAAAATAATAAAGAATAACTGCAAATATCCATTAATAACTGAAACATGGAATGTGCATAGCATGAGTCTAGGAAAAGTAGAAATCATCAAAAGGGAAATGGAGAACATAAACAATGACATTCTGGACATTACTGAGCTAAAATGGATTGTTATGGGCCATTTTGAATAAGATAATGATATGGCCTACTATGATGGGAATTACAACTAAAGGAGAAATAGAATTCTTCATAAAAAAGGACATCTCAAGATCAGTCCTGAAGTTCATTAGTGTCAGTGATAGAATAATATCCATATGCCCATAAGGAAAGCCAGTTAATATGATTATTATTCAAATTTACACACCTAACACTAAGGCCACAAGTGAAGAAAATGAAGGTTTTTTACCAATATCTGCAGTCTGAAATTGAATGAACATGCAATCAGGATGCACTGATAATTACTGGTGACTGGAATGCAAAAGTTGGAAACAAAGGAGGCTCAGTAGTTGGAAAACATGGTCGTGGTAACACAAAAGGATGAAGTAGATCACATGATAAAATTTTGTCAGATCAATCACCTTTCCATTGCAAATACATTTTTTCAGCAATATGAATTGTAACTATACACATGAAGTTCATGAGATGGAATACTCAAAAACCAAATTGACTACCCTTGTGGAAAGAGGTGATGGAAAATATCAATATCAAAAGTCAGAATAAGACAAGGTGCTGACTGTGGATCAGACCATAAACTGCTCATATGCAGGTTCAAATTGAAACTGAAAAAAAATTAGAACAAGTGTATGACCTTGAGTATATCCCATCTAAGTTCAGAGACCACCTCAAGAACAGATTTGATGCATTAGAGATTCATGGTCAAAGACCAGACAACTTGTGTCATGACATCAAAGACCTCATTTATAAGGAAAGAAAAAGGTTACAAAAAAGGCAGGAAAAAAGAGATCAAATTGCATGTCCAAAGAGACTCTGAAAGTTGCTCTTGAATGTCGAGTATCTAAACTAAAAGGAAGACATGTCTAACTAAAAGAACCAAAAAGTAGATTTCAAAAAGCAGCATGAGAAGAAATTATCAAATGTTATAATGATACATGAATAGAGCTGGAGGTAGAAAACCAAAAGGGAAGAACATTCTCTGTTTTTCCTCAAGCTTAAAGAATTTAAGAAAAAAATTCAAGCCTAGAGTGGCAATGATAAAGGATTCTATGTGGAAAATATTAAATGTAGATAACTCAAAGGAAGATGACAGAAATACACAGAGTTAATATAGCAAAAAGAATTGGTCAATGATCAACTATTTCAAGAAGTTGCATATGATAAGGAACCAATGGTAATGAAGGAAGAAGTGGAAGATGTCTTCAAGGAATTGATGGAACACCAATGGAGATCTTTCAACACACAGATACTGCACTGGAAGTGCTCATTTTCTATGCTAACGGGCTTGGAAGATAGCTACCTGGCCAACTGACTGAAAAACATCTGTACTTGTACCTATTCCCCAGAAGGGGACCCAATCAAATGCAGATATTATTGAACAATACCATTAATATCACACAAATTAAAATTTTGCTAAAGATCATGAAAAAGTGACTGAAGGAGTATATTGACAGGTAAATGCCAGGAATTCAAGCTGGATTCAGTAGAAGGAATAGAACCAGGGACATCATTGCTGATGTCAGATGATTATTAGCTGAAAGCAGAGGAGAACACCAGAAAGATGTCTACCTATGTTTTATTGACTATGCAAAGGCAATTATCTGTGTGGATCTCAACATATGATGTATAACATTGTGAAAAATGGAATACCAGAGCACTTAATTGTACTCATGAGGAAACTGTACATGAATCAGGAGGCATTTGTTTGAACAGAACAAGGAAATACTGCTGATTCAAAGTCAAGAAAGGTACCAGGGCTATATCTTTCACCACATCTCTTCAATCTCTATGATGAACAAAAGATTTGAGAAGCTGAACTTTATGAAGAAGAATGTGGCATCATGACTGGTGGAATACTCATTAATAACTTGTGTTTTGCACATGACAAAACTCAACTCACTGAAAGTGATGAGGATTTGAAACATTTACTGATGAAGATCAAAGAACACAACCTTCAGTATAGATTGTGCTTCAACATCCAGAAAACAAATATCCTTACAACTGGGTCAGTAAGCAACTTCCTGATAAGTGGAGCAAAGATTGATTTTGTCTGAGATTTTGCTTCATTTGGTTTGACAATCAGCACCAATGCAATCAGAAGTAAAGAAACAAAAAGCCATGTTGCATTGGGAAAAGCTGTTGCAAAATGCCTCTTTAAAGTTTTTAAAAGTAAAGGTGTCACATCAAAGACAAAAGTCCATCTGACTTATGTCCATGGTATTTCCAGTTGTCTCATATGCTAGGAATGTTGGACATACATGATGAGAGACAGGAGAAGAATCACTGCTTTTGAATTATGATGCTAGAGATGAATATTGATTATATCATGGACTACCAAAAGAATCCACAGATCTGTCTTAGAAGAAGTGCAACCAGAGTGCTCTAGGAAAGTAAGGATGGACAGACTCTGTCTTATGTATTTTGGACAAGTCAGAAGAGACCAATCCCTGGAGAAAGACATCATGACTTGGGGAGTGAGGGTCAATGAACAAAAGGAACCCATTCAATTAGATGAATTGACACAGTGACTGCAGCCATGGGTTTTACCATAAAAAGGTTACATGACTGGCAGAGTGAGGGAAGTTTTGTTCTGTTGTACATGGGGTCTTTATTAATCAGATCTGACTGGACAATACCTAAAAACAACAACAATAGTACAATGAATGGAGGCCAACATATTAAATTGAAATCTCACAATTTTGAGTAAATCATATTTATCTTTTAGTCCTAATTCATGCTTTATTTGCTATCTTAGAATATATTAACACCATAAACATCACTTAGTAAACACCCGTTTCTAAATTTACTACTCTTAAAAGCTGTCATATACATACATAGTGTGTATCATATTATGAAATATATGTATATAGATTGATGGATGGATAGTTAAAATGGAATATTTTTCAGTTGTATTGAGAAGGAATGACTATTTAGAAAGTGTTAGGGAACATTTTAATTGTTTCTTATTTTTTTAAATTTCTTCAGAGTGTGATAGATTGAAAATTAACAATGATATCCTTCACTATTTGTGTGATAATTCTCATTCATAAAGAGGATTTTTTTTTCTAATTCATGGAACATTGATGAATCTGTGAAATGTGCCAAATAAAAGGCAAAGAGATTTCTTTTACATGAAATTGGCTATTTGTTATTACATAAATCAATCTTTCAAAAGCATTTACTGCAAATATATACTTTAATTCATACAGTTTGTAGATGATTTCATTTATATGACTCAGATTGCACATTCATTCACTTATTGATTTCTTTTGTAAATATGTAGTAAGGTACCGTGCTGTGTGTTAAGAACACAGTTTGAATATGGCTAATTTCCTAATCTCATGGTGCTCATAGTCTATTGTTAGAGACATACAGAGTTAGAAACTCTGGTAGAAAAAAATACAAGATAAATGATAATCTCAAATGCATATATTTCTATGGTAGCAATACATAGATTGCTATGACATGTTGTGGGGAAATCCCTAATAAGAACAGGACTGAAGGATTGTCACTAAAGAATTCTAAGGGCTAATGAAAAACTTAAATTTTCAGATTTTGTAAGTTGTTAATCATAAGTCCTGATATTGCTGATGTTGTTGTTGTTGTTAGGTGCCGTTGAGTCCGTATCCGACTCATAGTGACCCTCTGTACTACAGGGGAAACACTATCGTCAGTACTTCTCTGCTGTTCATAGGGTTTTCAATGGCAGATTGATTTTTGGGAGGGGGTTTCCAAGTCGTTCTCCCAAGCCTACAGCTTCTGGTGTTCCCAGGCGGTCTCCCATCCAGGTACTAACCAGGCCCAACCCTGCTTAGCTTCCGAGATCTGACGGGATCGGACGCCACAGGGCTACAGCTACAGGCGATATTGCTGATAGAAGTGTTGAATAAGAAAATATGTAAGAGAAAAGCATTGCTAGCTTTAACAATCACAGACAAAAAAAGACGAAACAGATATAGTTTACTATGTATTCAATATGAAGCAATGAGAATAGTTTCTAGAGTTCACATAGAAAACTAATACTACAATGGGAGACATTGTCTATTTTGACTTGCTTGCTGGAGTTGTTCATGTTATGATACAATTATGTCACTGTTTATGTACAATTCCATTTGGCCTTGCCTATACTAACTGTCTCAGCCAGTGCTTTCAATTTCATACAACCAGTGTGATCAGCAGAATATGCCAAAGTCAATCAGTGGGAACTCTATTTTGTTTCTACAAAGAGCATTTTGGTAACTCATTTGAAAGATTCATTTACTATAGTTCCACTTGAACTGCTCTTCATTTTACACAATTTACACGTTTTATTTTACATTTGCCTTTTTACTTACAAATATTCTGAAGAATATATATATATATATGAAATACAAAAATAAGATGAGAGTACTAGTGCCCTTCTATTTATCTCAGACACTAATACCAAAGAATGATCCAAATGAATTCCATTTTTCCCAATTGCTCCTGCTAAACCTGTCTATTATGACATTCTGTTAGCAAATTTTACTGATATTATCTTCAAAATATACTCATATTACAAATATGATTGCTTCTTGCAATTTCCACCTCCACTCTGCTAGTTTAATCATCATTAGCTCTCAATGTGACCATTTAATGAAACTCTTAATTCATTACTCATTACCTATATAGACTTCCTAGAATCTATTCTCTATAGAGAAGCCAACCTGCAGTGGTAGCCCTGTGGCATCTGATCTTATCAGACCTCAGAAGCTAAGCAGGGTCAGGCCTGGTTAGTACTTGGTTGGGAGACCACCTGGGAATACCATGTGCTGTAGGCTTGGGAGATGGACCTGGCAACCCACTCCCAAAAATCAACCTGCCATTGAAAACCCTATGAACAGCAGAGAAGCACTGACAATAGTGTTTCGCCTGTTGTATACAGTACCGACTCTCCGGCACCTAACAACAACAGAGAAACCAGTGTGACTCTGTTAAATTGTAAGCCAAAGAATCTTATTCCTTTGTTTAAAATCACCTAATAGCTTTTCATCTCTCTCAGAATAAAATGCAAATGTTCTAAATCACCTACAACCTCTCTTCCTTCTCCCTCAACTCTGTGACCTTATTTCTTACCACTGTCCCCATTCAGTTCTCTCTGTTCTAGATATACTGGCTGACTTTGGCCCCAACAACAGGCAAGACTTACTCCTATTCAGGGTTCTTCTGAGTCCTGTCTCTTCATGGAATGTTTTCCCTGTAGCCAAACACACAGTGCACACCTAGCTTTAATGTTTGCCTCCATTTCATTTTTAAGATACTGTTTTATTTTACCTATAACAAATATCACCATATAAAGTGTTATACATTGATTTGTTTATTGTCTTCTTCTTTATTACCTTCAACCATTAAGTTCTATGAAAAATTAAGACTTTTTTTGTTCCATTCAGATCTGTATGTTCAAGAACAAGTACAGTTCCTAGCATATATTAGGTATTCAATTGGCATTTCATGAATGAGTGAATAAATGGAATTATTTATGGATGAATTTGTCCAGAAATAAGAACTATTTTATGAATAACTGTTGTATTTTTACTTAATTTTGGGAATGTTGTTGTTGTTGTTAGGTGCTGTCGAGTTGGTATCCGACTCATAGCAACCCTCTGTACAACAGGGGAAACACTATTGTCAGTGCTTCTCTGCTGTTCATAGGGTTTTCAATGGCAGATTGATTTTTGGGAGGGGGTTGCCAGATCCTTCTCCCAAAATTTTGGGAATAAGTGTTCATAATTTTAGTTAGCTGATCAGTAAGCAGTAAGACTATATCTCATATTAGGAAATCACCTGCCTTTGAAAATGTTTGATAGTCAAAAGAGGAGAAGGAGAATGGATTTGACAAAATCTAGGTTGCATGCTATTTTGAAGTCTCAAAAACTTCAAGTCTAAGTAGGAAAATTGTATCCTACTTTGAAAGAAAACTTAAAATATAGCTGGAAATTTATAGTCAAATATAACTTTCATTTAAAAACTAATCAGTTATTTGTAAAAAGGAGCTAATTTTTGACATTTATGGATTAAAAGTAAAGTGTTCAAAGTGAAATATCCATAAAATAGTCCTCTGAGAAGAATCATATTTAATATCAGAGATTCTGGAGTCAAGTTCTAATTTATTCCTGATGTTTTTGTGATCTTTGTCAAATTACTTATATGCTCTGAACTTTAGTTAAATAACTCTAAAATATGAAATGCATTAACAGTATTTCTTAAGTTTAATGTTAAAATAAATAAGATGTGGTATATGATTCTGTTTATACACTCTAAAATGTTACTGGAAATTTATTTAATTTAGTTTATACAACCCTTTTTTTCTTATGACTATTGGTGATATCAAAGCTGTCTTTAATTAGTTTATATCATATTTTTAGTTATTTCATTTGTTTTTCTTTCCCTTATGTTAATTTATTTTGTCCATTGTAAGTGGTACTTGAGAGTCAGCCTTTAAGAGAAGGTTACCCATTAGGAAGACCCACATATGAAACTGAAAGATATCCACTCCAATAAATGTGCAAATTTCAACATGGAATCACAAGAAATATGAAAAATCAAGGCAATGTAACTCCTCCAGTAATTCATAAACAAATTATAATTGGAACATAATCATACATTATTAACACAACCAGGAAAATTCTAAGAGGAATACAGAAGAAAATAATGCATATAGTTTACAAATAACCCTAAATATAATGTTGTTCTTAGGTGCCATCGAGTCATGTCCCACTCATAGTGACCTTCATAGGGCTTTCAATGGCTGATTGTTTCTGGATTGCCTTGGGATTCGATTGCCACATCCTTCTCCCATTTTTGCGCTGTTGAGAATCAAAGTCAGGACCTCAGAAACTGCAGAACGGCATTCTACCAACTGAGATAATCCTAGCCACAACCCAAAATGTAAATGGTCTTAATTCCCAAATTGAAAGATGCAGACTGATTAAGTGGATAAAAAAACAACTGGGTTTTGTCTTCAAGAAACTCACTTCACTGAAAAGACACAGACTGAAAGTGAAAGAATGCAAATGATATGTCTAGTAAATGGAATTCAAAACAAACCAAGAGTAGCTATAATCACAAGTGACAAATCAGACATAAAGCCAAAATTAGTCAGAAGAGATAAAGAAGTTCCCTGAGTTTAAATAAAGATAACATAAATGGAAGATAAAACAATTATAATTTCATATGCATCAAATGTTAGTGCAGCAAATTTTCTAAAAACAATCAGTATAAGTCATAAAGAAACCAATAGGTCCAGAGAAAGTAATAGTGTGTAACTTTAGTGTGGCACTTTCATCAATTGATAGATTATTCAGACAGAAAAAAATCAGCAAGAAATTTAAGTGTTAAGTTGTACCATGGATCAAAGGGAATTAAAAGATATCTACAAAATATTCTGGATTTCACTGTTATTGATAGGGTTTGCAGATTAGATAGAATAGATACTAATGACCAAAGACAGACCAGTTGTGGCATGACACTGAAGGCATCATTCATGAGGAAAGCAAAATATTATTTAAGAAACAGGAAAAGGAAAAAGACAAGTTACATTTCAAAAGAGACTCTCATACTTGCCCTTGAATGTCAAGTGCTAAAATAAAAGGAAGACACGATGAAATAAAAGAATGAAAGAGAAGAGTTCAAAGGGTGCTTCAAGAAGACAAAACCAAATATTATAATGACATATGCAAAGAGCTGGAGAAAGAAAACAAAAAGGGAAGAAAATGCTGTTTTCCTCAAGCTTAAATAATTGAAGAAAAATTCAAGCCTTGAGTGGCAATAGTAAAGTATTCTACAGGGAAAATATTGAGCAATGCAGGTAACATCAAAAGAAAACGGAAGGGATACACAGAGTCATTATATCAAAAAGAATTGGTGGATGACCAACCATTTGAAGAGATTGCATGGGATCAGAAACCAATGGTACTGAAGGATGAAGTGAAAACTGCCTTGAAGGAATTGGAAAAACACATGCTCCAGGAATTGATGGAATACCAATTGAGATGTTTCAACAAGTAGATGCTCAACTGGAGGTGCTCACTTGTTTATGCCAAGAGATTTGTAAGACAGCTACCTGGCCATTTGACTAGAAGAGATCCACAGTTGTGCCTATGAAAAGGGATCAAACTGAATGTGGAAATTATTTAATGATATCATTAATATTTCATGCAAGTAAAAGTTTGCTAAATATCACTCAAAGTGACTGTGGTAGTATGTGAATGGAACTGCTCGAATTCAATCCATATTCAGAAGAGGTTTTAGATGCAGGGACATCATTTCTGATATCAAGTGAATATTGGCCAAAAGCAGAGAATGACAAATTGCAGAGAATGACAGAAATTGCAAAGGCAATTGTCTATGTGGTTCACAACAAATCATGGATAACATTGTGAAGAATGGGAACACTAGAGCACTTATTTGTACTCAAGAGGAATCTGGACTTGGACAAGGAGGCATTTGCTTAAACAGAACAAGAAAACACTGTCTGGTTTAAAGTCAGGAATGGTGTGCATTCAGGCTGTATGTTTTCACTTTACCTTTTCAATCTCTATGCTGAAAAAGTAATCTGAGCAGCTAGACTATGAAGAAGAATGTGGCATCCGGTGTGGAGGAAGACATTAATAACCTGTGTTATACAAATGACAGAATTTTGTTTACTGAAGCTGAAGAGGATTTGAAACATTTATTGATGAAGATCAAAGAACACAGCCTTCAGTATGGTTTGTGCTTCAACATCAAGAAAACAAAACTCTTTACAACTGGGTCAGTAAGCACCTTCATGATACATAGAAAAAAGATTGAGGTTGTCCACGATTTTGCTTTACTTGGTTCTGCAATCAACACCCATGGAATCAGCAGTCAAGAAACCAAAAGATGCATTGCATTGAGAAAAACTATTGCAAAAGACCTCTTTAAAGTGGTGAAAATTAAACATGTCACATTGAAGACAAAGGTGTGCCTGACTTATGCTATGGTATATTCAATTGTATCATATGATTATAGGTAGACATTGAACAAAGGAGACAGGGGACATATCTATTCTTTTGAATATGGAGTTGGAAATTAATACCAACTATACCATCAACTGCCAAAAATACCAGCAGATTCATCCTAGAAAAAGTGCAACCAGAGTGCTCCTTGAAAGCAAGGATGGCTAGACTGCGTCTTATGTGTTTTGGACATGTAGTCAGGAGGGACCAATTCTTGGAGAAAGACATCATGTTTGGAAGAATGGAGAGTCAATAAAAAAAGGAAAGTCCTCAACTAGATAAATTGACACAGAGGCTGCAACAATGGGCTAAAACATAAAAATTATTTGCATGGCACAGTGTTCAGAAGCATTTCGTTCATTTGCTCATAGCATCACCATGAGTCCATCCAACTCAACAGCACCAAACAACACAGAATAACACATCCATAGATTCAGAATGGACATTCTTCTTAGTAGCTGATAAAATTTCCTCCAAAATAGGTCACAGTTTAGTCCATAAAGCATAATATAAACAAATTTTAAAAGATAAAGTATTTCCATATATCTTCATGGATCATTATAGACTATAACTAGAAATTGCCAGCAAAAGAAACTATAAAAAAATCAATAACTAAAAATATACTTGTGAATGACCAATGATTCATAAAAAAAATCAGGTTGATAATTTAAAATTACTGCACCATATTACCACAAATTAACAGAATTTTTGAGATATAGCAAAGATAGTTTTAAGAAGGAAGTTTATAGCTATGACTGCCTATATTAAAAAATCAGAGACACATCAAATAACCCAATGACACATTTCAAGGACTTAAAAAACAAGAGTAATCTGAGTCCGAAATTACTAGATAGAACTATTAGCAATTATGGCAGAAATTAGTAAAATGGACATTAAAAGAACAATACAAAGTCCGTGTGAACAGAGTTGGTTCTTTGAAAAGATTAACAAGATTGAGAAACTCTTATCTAAACTAATTAAAATAAAGGGAAATGGGCCAAATAAATAAAATTAGATACCCTGTCTCAAAAAGTAATAAAAAAAGGCTGAGGTGCAGCTCAGTGGTCCAGCACTTACAAAGCATGCAAAAGCAAGGCCTTGGGTTCAACCCCCAGTACCACATAAACAAACAAACAAACAAATAAATAAATAAATATAAATAAATAAATAAGGGAGCAGAATCCACTAAACAATCTTCTTACTTGCTGGGGGTTGTGTAAGTCTCACAGTTATCTCATCCTTCCTGGATGAACATAAATGTGAGCAGTGATTTTAATTCACTGTTTCTTTCCAGCAAGTATGCTATTTGTAAGGGTATTATCTACCAGGCAAGCAGGGATCACCAGACCAAACCATTGGTCCTACAGGAGGTTTACATTGATATTCATATAATAGCTGGCCAGGAAGTATATGGCTAGGTTGGGAGGTAGCTGGCTGCAAAGCCATCTATTCCCTTTCCTCCTATTACCTTCTAAAACAATGAAATAAAGTAGAAGACCTAGACATAAGCCTGCACAACTATAACCACTTCAGTCTTGAGAAAGTTGCCAAAAACATACATTGAAGAATTGAAACCTCTTCAACAAATGGCTCAGGGTAAATTGTATTTCCACATGAAACTAGATACTTATCACTCATTTTGGCCAAAGATCAGCTCAAACTGGATCAGAGATTGTAATGTCAAATTAAAACTTGAAAACTAATAAATGAAAACATAAAGAAAACACTTTGAAATATAGGCATAGGCCACAAATTTCTGAATAGGACTCTAATAGCTCAGGAAATAATAGCAAGAGTGGATAAGTGGAATTACATAAGATTAAAACAAATTCTGCAGAGTAAAGGAAACAATGACCAGAGTGAAGAAGCAGCATACAGAATGAAAGAAAATCTTTGCTTCTTATTCATCCAACAGGAAATTAATATCCCAAATATGTAATGAATTAGAAATTAAACACTAAAAGAACAAATGTTGTTGTTGTCAGGTGCTGTCAAGTCAGATCTCACTTATAGTGACTATTGTTGTTGCTGTTAGGTGCAGTCCAGTCCTGTCTGATTCATAGCAACCCTCATAGGGTATTCAATGACTATTTCAGGATTGCCTTGGGAGTGGATTGTCACATCCGTCTCCCATTTTTGTGGTGCTGGGAATTGAACTCAGGACCGCAGAGACTGCAAAGCAGTGCTCTACCAACTGAGCTAAATTCCAGCCCTATATTCAATCTATTAGTCTAATTGAAATAAAGAACAAGACCAAAGAAAGAAATTAAAAACTTTTTAAAAACTGAATGCTTTAAAAATGTCCAAAATTAAATATATTTAAATTTTTCCCATATGTTTTTAACTTGTTGCAACAATATCTGTGCATTTTTCTATTACAGTAATAATATTCTTAAGAAAGGTTAAGACACAGGTAAAATATATAACCTTACTTTTCTACACTATGCTAACACAAATTATACTTCTTTTTTTAATGTTTACAGATTTATTTTGTTAAACTAGGTCTGCTAATTGTTCTATAACTTAACAGAATCTCATGTACCCTTCCTAGTATTCTTGTTAAGAACATTAATCATACTATGTTGAATATTTGTTAGTGTTTAGGCATAGGTGCTAAAGAACAGAGTATAGGAAGATATTGGACTCTATTCAGTTTCACTTCTTTGAAACACTCAGATCCACTATATCAGGTTCTTCTATTTTAATTTCTCTGAGAAATATTTTCAATATGTGATTCAACATCGTTCACTTTTTTAGAAATTGGTATATAGAGCTTCCAAATCTGAATGAGAGTTTTTAATGCAAATAAACGCTTCTACAAATAAAATGTCAAATAAAGTAATGGCTTTGTGGTATGCCTGCAGCTATACCATTGTGGCATCTGATCACATCATATCTTAGAAGCTAAGCAAGGTTGAACCTGATTAGTACTTGGATGGGAGACAGCCTGGGAACACCAGGTGCTGTAGGCTTGGGAGATGAACCCGGCAACCCACTCCCAGAATGCAACCAGCCATCGAAAACCCTATGAATAGCAGAGAAGCACTGACACTAGTATTTCATCTGTTGTACATAGGGTCACTATGAGTCAGACACCTACTCAACAGCACCTAACAACAACTTTGAGGTATAATGCACTGTGCCCATATGCTTTAGTAAAGAACATAACAAATAATCTTGGATTTTGATGATTCCTATAATTAAGCATGCCTTTGTTAACAGAAGACCACATTTGATCAGCACACACTATCCTGTTTTGAAATATCATACTAATACCCTTTAGTATGTACTATTCATATATGTTAATCAAAAAATTTTTAAGTAGAATCACATGAGCTTCCAAGCTTCATAGCACTTGGACTCAGAAGTCCCAGGATGGTAATTCCTTTCACAATCCCTTTGCCACAACGGTTATATACTCCAACCCAGCTCTAGTGTGAGAGAAAATAAAGTCTACCTCTTAATGTGAAGAGAGTATGAAGTACCACAAGATAGATACAGATATTTTGTGCTTACTTCTGGAAACTACCTACCACATTTCATTCTCTGGCAAGACTAATCCTGTCCCTCTCATGTGCAAAATAAATTCTGTCCCCACTTAGACTCAAATTCTTTCAAATATGGCTTCACCTCAAAATCCATGATCTTGCTATTTATTCAGATCCAAATAAAAGGGAACCTTTTAAGAAACTGTTTCATGGGAACATCTCCACAGGTATTTCTTTTCCTTAAAGCACAATTTCCAGATTATTATAATATATAATTTATAAAATTATATAATGAATACTTAAAAAGAATTTGATTTTACTTATTAATGAGTTAATTAATAATATATTAAAATAGGTTCTAATAAGATGAGCTAATGATTCATAGACAATTTAATAAAGGTATATTAGAATAAAATTAAAAATTTAATTAATACCAAAGAGGATAAACAACTCTACCCTTTACGCTTATCTTTTCCAAAAGAAAGAAGATATTTGCATCTTTACTAGTTTAAAATCTCTAAGCCAACATTTACCCCTCCAGAGTTGTAAAATCATCCAATTTAAAATCCAGCTTAATTGCAATCTCAACTGCCCTAGAGGGACAGCTAGTAACATCTCTTCCTATTTCCACATTTGGGGAATTTTTTTGTAACCCTAGTGTTGATGATTTGATGGAAAATAGAGACATTTACCTCTATGTCGCTGACAAAAATGGTTGTGAAGAAATATAAAACTGCAGTTGTTGTTAGGTGCCATCCTGTTGTGTCCAACTCATAGTGACCCTCATAGGATTTTCAATGACTGATTGTTTCGGGATTGCCTCTGGAGTAGATTGCAGTGTCCTCCCATTTTTGTGGTGCTGGGAATCAAACCCAGGACTTCAGGGACTGCAGCGCAGCTCTATACCAACTGAGCTAAAACCCAGCCCAAAACTACCATAGATACATCCAATTACACGGAAAGAACTTGGGAGAACCAGAGTAGTTAATTACTATTCTGAAAACTGTGAAGGAGTCCTTAACATCAATTCTGATGTCTATGAGTTGTTCTTGGCTCAGGATTCTGGACACTTATCTCCACACCATAAGTTACTCTTCATAGTCATAAGACTTTGCCTATGTTTTCATTGAATGTCCTCCAATTTTGTTGTTGTAGTTGTGGTTGCAGTTGTTTTTGTTGTTGATGGTTGAAATTTGAGGGAACAGAATCCTCTCTGATCTATTCACACAAAAATGACACTTTTTGAGATTCTTTAATTATCAAGTTATAATTAACTCCATTAGACTAAATATACTCTATTTTCCAAGACAAGAAGCCTATTATGTGTCACATCTGAATCATACAAGTATTAGGAACACAACTGGCTATTGGAGCAAGCCTGGGTTCCACATTCTTAGGATTCTTGGATATGTTCTAGCCTAGATTATACAGTCAAAGATATAATGTGTCAAATTTCTCTGAGTTCTTAACAATAGATCTTATTTTTGCCATGAGGCCATATTTGTATAGCAGTGCCATAGATTTAATCTCCTTTTAAAGGGCATTTTGTTTTTGTTTTGTTTGTTTTTTATTTTGGAATGACTTATGACTTGGGGGCTAAAACTAGGGCCTCAAACATACTTTGTAAGTACTCTACCACTGGGTTGCATCTCCAGCCAAATTTTTAGTTTTCATCTTGAGATAAGGTCTTACTAAATTACACGCTCAGTCTCTGGTCTTACACTTGCATCCTCTTGCCTCTGCCTCAGGAGATGCTGGAATTATAATCACACACCACTTTACCCGGCTGGGATTGATTTTTATTTGGGCTTCTCATAATGTTTAGAGATACTCTTTCTTCAGAATAATCACAGTAAAGGAAATGCATCCCTGAGACTGTCCAGAAAATTCTGAATAGCAAAGTCTTATTGTTTAAAATACACATATTCATGATAACTGACAAATAGTGTGGTGCCTCAAGCAGGAATGTGTTAGCATTTGCAAATTTTCTGACATAGCACCAAATTCTTCCCCAACCCCTTCCTTCTTATTCACCTGGCAAACTAGATTCAATCAAGTCTCTCTGGGACCCTAAAACTTCCTTCAGGTCCCGATATCCAGCTGGGTGTCTGAGCATAAGGGGCCAGAGTATGACTTAGTCATCAAGCCCACCTTGGTTGCTGTGCTGTCTTCTTCCCAGACTGTTTTTTTTTAGGTGCTAAGGTCCAGCTCATAGTGACCCTACATACAACAAAATGAAGCACTCCCTGACACTGTGCCATGCTTGGCACTGTGTCAGTGCTTCTCTGCTATTCATGGGGTTTTCAATGGCTGATTGTTTGGGGATTGTATCAGGTGTGGGCTGCCACATTCTTCTCCCATTTTTGTGGTGCTGGGGATCAAACGCAGGGCTTCAGAGAACAGGGTCAGTTATCTCCTTGAGAATATTTTGCCACCTAGAAAGCATAGGGATGCATAAACAAGTTTTATATTTTAAATCAAGAAATATTCTTTTCTTTGTACAAATAAATGAAGCTCATTTGACATTTTAAAGTTTAGGCAAGGAAATTTGTGTAGCACAATCCAAACGATTTTTAGGGATGCTTTTCATCTTTCATTTTACCTCTGGTAACAGTTGTGTGAATTGTCCCACTACTACCTAACAGCTCTAATAATAATATTCATCATCCTTCAAATTTTCAATAATACCCTCTTCCTGATTCTACCTAATATATATCATATTCTGTAGTGTAATAACTTCCTCAAGGCCTGATGTGATCATTGGCAAAGCAAAGCACCTAGGATGACCCACCAGACCTTGGCCTATAGCTATAGCAATAAAATAAACATAACTATTTAGATAGCTAAGCCTATGGTACTGGTAGTGGGGCTTTTAACATTCCCTGTTCAAAGGAGGGTTGAGAATCATAAGACGATAAGGTGACTCCCATAATACTCTCTCCTAGGATGCCAATCACCACTCCCTCCTCCTCTATTTACACATGAACTTAAGTTATATAAGAGGTAAATAATCTACTACAGGTGAAACTCCTCCTCAGAGGGATTCTTCCCAGTGATGTAGCTGCCCATGAGTATGCCTGAGAGTTGCCCATGATCCTATAAGTAATCCCTATAAACTTATTGATTTTCCAAATTGAGCTTGATGGAATCATTTCTTTGGTCTGTCTGTACCCCATCTTTCTGAATCACAAAATAATGTTTAATAAATATATGACTGATGAACATTAATACAACTGTGTGCCTGACTTTTTTAAAAAATTTCCTCATTCATAATTTTACCTTTTCTGCATCCTTGGCCATATGTCTTTCTGATCTTTCCTGTCAATCTAGCTATCTTTGCATTGTTTTATCTTAGCTGCTGCTATTGAACATGACACAGTTTGTTCTTTACATTCAGCGTTCATGTGGTTTAGATTATATTCTTTCCTTAGGGAATCCCTTTCCCTTTGAACAGAAAGGGCAAAGTTTTGGAAAATTACTCAGTGTTGTATAAGATTTTTTAAAAATATATTTTTATTTAAGTATTTTATATTTAATATATATACATATATATGTGTGCGTGTACATGTGTATATAAAGAATGTTTCTTCATTTCTCATTTTCTGCCAAGCAAAAAGATGAGTTTTAACTTGTGGTTGTAAAGTTACTCATTGACTATACTCTTTTTGTTATGGAGAAATAACCTTTCTGATAGTTAATTTTATTCTTAAAGAATTTTTAAAAATTGAAAGTAGAGTTCTTTTAACAGAAACTCATATGGGACAATTATCTGGCAGAATATAAAGGAAATGTATAAGTATTTTACCACATTGGAATTGTATCATTGATAAAATTACAGAAGGTTCTCTAATATAGCATGGCAAATAAATCTCTGGCATTTCCACTAATGACATTTTCAACAATTGAAGAATATAGACTTCCATATTTATTTTACTATAGAGAAATATTATGCCAAGAAACTAAGCCATCAAACTCCAATCATTTTAAATCTTGACTGTAATAATTGAAAACTTCTATTTCAATTCAGAAATTGTTGCCTTTTATTTAGACAATGGTTTAAGTAGTTTGAATGGTACTTAAAGGTAAATATTCAAACAAGTTTATCAATATTGTATATATTCTCCAATTAGAGTCTCATCATATGGAACATTTTCCTCATGTAATACAATGGGTAAAAGGAGTGATGTTCATTGGGACAGTTTTAAATTTATTTATCCGTGACTTCTGGGGTTAGGTTGCCTACATCTGGTCTTTTCCTTTAAAGTATATGCCATATGTGAAAATGATGCCCTATTCAAAATTGAAAAATATTTCTTAACATTTTAATTATTTGCATTTAGTACAAGATATTTTTCTTATAGAATACTCTATTTTATATTTTATAAGCATTTCTCCTCAAACTTCAAATGTACATAGAGAAGAACAAACCCTAACTTAACAAAGCAGCATGATCATGTGCTTCAGACTCTCTAAGATATACAGTAAACTACATAAAGTTGTCCTACTGCACAATCATTATGAAATCTTATTGTTTGGATCCTGAATAGATAGCAGTAAGCCATTATGTAGCATATGGGATTACTATGGAAGTCCATATGCTTTGTAACAGTTGGTGTTCAAATGAAAATGTGTGAAGTCAAATAAAAATGTGGCCCAGATGACAAAAACTAATTAGCAGCAGCAGCAGCAAACTATGGGCTTTCTTTCAGACAACTTCTATCACATTTTATGCCACTTTACAAAAAACTTCGTTGGTGATGTAATTTTTAGCAAACTTGTAGTTTATAATATAACTCTTTGAGAAAGTCAAAAATGAAACTAGAAATAGAGTTTTCATTTTAGTTTCAAAATACAGGTTAAAGAAATCATTTTCCTTCTCTAAAAACCACCTGTAACCACCCCGGTAAGTAGACAAAGAAAAACACAAAGTCATTAAGTCATCTTCCACCTGATTGGGAGATATCTGTATCCCAAAGCTCACAATCATGCGCATGCTCACATATCCATGGATCTGTATGTGCACATATGTATGCATTTTTGTATGTATAAAATAGTTAAGTCTGAAGGAACAAACTCAGAAAGCAATGGTTGGTTAAATACAGAAAGTAAGGCCAATAAAATTTTGTTCTTTAAAGTAAGTGGCTTAGTCTGAAATTGAAATCTTATACCTCTTCAGAAACGTGATAACATTTGTGCAAGTTAGCTTGGCATACTCCCTGAAACCAGTTTGGTTTTAATTCTTGAGAAGCAGGAAAGTCAGGCTTAAAAAGGCAATCTTATAAACAAAGCATTTAGAGGAAACTTCTGACTAAAAAGAATAAGAATAATGAAACATTCTTCATTGTGAGTAGGCTTTGTGAGTAATATTTGTTGACTGGAAAGACACGAAAGTTGAAAGATCTCAAACTAAATAGTAGGGTATGAGCAGACATTTTGAGCTAGAAAGTATTTTTGTTCCTGCCATGTCATGAATATCCAGAAAATAACTTGCCTAGAATGCATCAATATCATGGCAATCAAATATGAATTAGCTTAATAACATAAGTAAATATGCCACAGCAGAGATATAATGTATTGTCACCAATTAAAAAGTATTTTTGAAGCCGGGCCTGGTGGCACATGCCTGTAATCACAGCAACTCGGGAGGCAGGAGAATCACAAGTTTGAGACCAGAGGCAGCCTGCATAATTTAGCAACACCCTGTCTCAAAAAGTATAAAAAATGGGCTAGAATGCAGCTCAGTGGTACAGTACTTGCAAAGCATGCAAGCACAAGACCCTGGCTTCAACCCCCAAGTACCACAAAAAAAAAAAAAAAAGTATTTTTGAAATAATATCTTCTATAAAATAAGGGTAAAAAAGGGAGATTAAGTAGCTATCCCTGGCAGAATATAATGAGGAGTATGTGTGCATGTAAAAGAGAGAGGGGGGGGGAAAGAGAAAGATTGTGAGATGGCACAGTTGAAACAATCTATGCCCAAGAAGAATTAAAGTAAAGGTGAAAGGAGCAAAGAGAGGAGAGATTGTTGAACATAGTAATAATTTGCAGCCCACTGTTGAAGGAAAAATAAAAAGAGAGAGTAAATAAATAATTTAAAAGTTAAAAATTAAAACAGATTAAACTTGGCATGTATTCATCATCCATGAATTTTTTATGAGGGTTGTTTTGTATATAAATGTTGTTTCTTATTTGTTTGAAGCATTGCAGATAAGCATTTGATTGTCCTTACTTGGAAAAAAAATGCCACAGTTCTCATCTTGCTTATACTAAATAAATTATTATCTTGGCCTATATTGGTCTTCTGCCTTACTAAAAACTTGTTAAATTAAGTTTCCTAAAACCATAAAACATGTTTCTATTTGGATCTTTATTTATGTAGATACTATGTTGTTTTTTGTGAATTTTTTGTTTGTTTGTTTGTTTTTTCTGTGGTACTGGGGGTTGAACCCAGGGCCTCGTGCTTGCATGCTCTGCAAGTGCTGGACCACTGAGCTACATCCTCAGGCCATTTTTTTAACTTTTTGAAACAAGCTTTCTCTAAATTACACAGACTGCCTCTGGTCTCCAACTTGCGATCCTCCTGTCTCCACCTCCTGAGTCGCTGGGATTACAGGCTTGCGCCACCGCACCAACTTTTGCTTTTCATATTATTTACTTCATATGTATTTTATTTTCATGTTTTAGGGTTTTTTAATTTTTTAAATTTTTTCAATGTAATTTTAATTTTTTAAAGTTTTTTAATTGGACTTTTCCAGTTAAAACAAAATTGAATTTTATATCTGTAATTAAAAAGTACATTAACATTGCATCTGTGAGCCGGGAGCGGGTGTTGCACGCCCTGTCTCAAAAAGGAAAAACAAAACGGCTGAACGTACAGCTCAGTGCTACAGCACTTGCAAAGCATGCAAGCGCAAGGCCCTGAGTTCAACCCCTGGTACCACAAAACAAACACAAAAACAAAAACAAAAAAAAAAAAAAAAAGGAAAAGCAAAAAATAGGTTAAACAAGATATTGAATCTAAACTGGTATTTTTAAAGGTAAGTTTACAGATAGAAACAAATAATGGAAGAATAAAATTTATATCAAAATTAATAAATATTAAATCTCAAATTTTAAATTTTCTATAAGATCCCAAAGAAATTAATATTAAACCATCAAATCATACACAGTATTTTAAGGTACATGAGGCAAAAACATTAGAGTAACTTATTATAAAAGAAGAATAGAAAATAATTTTGGTAGGCATATAAATTCTCCATATTAATTAATGCTTTTCATTTAAGGAAATAAAATGTGATTAACATTAGTTTGGGCCAAATTATAAAGTCTTAAAACAATAAAAACTTTTGTATGCACACAAGTAGCATTCAGAATAACATTAAGCTTTAAAATTGAGCATTAAAAATACTTAGCAAATAACAGAAAAATTATTAAAAGTACAGATAATTCTCTTTGGTCATAGTGAGATAGCATCTGAAATTAATTTAGTAGGAAAACATCTGAAAGTCAAAAAAAACCTGTCACGTAGAAATTAAATATGTTAGCCGGTTGTGGTGGCACCAGCGTGTAATCCCAGTGTCTCAGGAGACAAAGGCAGGAGGATAGCAACTTTGAGACCAGAAGTAGTCTGCATAATTTAGCGAGACTGTATCTCAAAAACTAAAAACAATGGGCTGTAGGTGCAGCTCTGTGGTACAGCACTTGCAAAGTATGCAAGCACAAGGCTCTGGGTTCAACCCCCACTACCTAAAAAAAAACTAAATATGTTAATCGCTACACAAACACACATTCCAAGTTCCAAAATATTCTAAAAATTCAAATTACTGAATACATAGGAAAAAAAGAGAGAAAACATTGAAAACAGGGGCAGCTAGCTATAGCTATAGAAAAACTCATGACTAAGTGTTGTGGTGCACAACTTTAATCACAGAGACTGAGAGTGGAGGCAGGAGGATCATAAATTCAAGGCCAAAGGTCACCTGTGTAACTTAGTGAGACCCTGTCTCAAAATAAAAGATAAAAAATGGGCTGGAGTGCAGCTTAGTGGCAGAGCACTTTCAAAGTATGTATGAGGCTCTAGGATCAAACCCAAGTTCCACCACCAAAAGACAAAAAAGAAAATTTATCTTGACTAAATACATATATAGTTAAATGAGACAAAATTAACATAAATTAGTTCTTCTGCCTTCTAAAGAAACTTAAGAATGAATATTAAATAAATCTTTAAAAAATAGGAGAAAAATTAAATTATAGTCGTAAAATAATAAATCAAGTCAGAAAGTGGTTGTATGACTCTAATATATAAACTAAGCTTGAGGAATCTTATTTTCTAAATTTTGTAGATATTTATGTTACATATTCTGTTTTATAATTTGGAGAGCTCCTGAGATTTCCTTGTTGCTAAGTACAAAATAAAATTAATATTATTACAAAAAAATCACACTGTGATACAAACTTTTTTAAAAATGTGATACAGAAACTGTTTCCTCATTAACACATTACAAGGAGATCTAGCGTCTAGTTTATTAATACCTAAAATCTCAATATAATTATAACTCAAAATATCTACATATCTATAATTTCATCTGGAAATATTTGCAATATCTATTAGTCACTAAGTTATCTTTGTGACTAATACTGCTAGTTTGCTGTCTGTGCTCATATCTAAAGGAAATCCTGAATTTCAGATTAATAAAAATATACAGAGTATGGGTGAATAGCCCAACTTTAATAGTCCTGGAAATAATTATAATAACACCAATAATACCAAAGCCTGGTATTAATATAGATGGACTAGAAAATTCATGTAGTAGTACTGACAATGTAAAAAGAAAGTTCACTACAGAAAAAGGTTTGATCTTAAACATAATTGGAACCCAAGCATATATTGAAAACTATTGCCATAAAAAGACAAGCAAATGGAAGAGAAGTCTTTGATCAGGGGATGGTACAGGGGGAGGAAGCCCACAAAAGCGTAAGGGGGAACTTATCTGTGTAATGTACAATAAAATGCATCTATGGAAATGTCACAATGAAAAGCATGTCAGAATGAATCACATTAAGGTGTACATTAAAAATTTCCAATTTAAAAAAAAAACATAGAGTGACGCCTCTCTAAATATTTCCTATGGATTACATTTATCCCATCATTTTTGCCCACTTTCCAAAGCAGTTGTGAAAGCCCTCTTTCGTGAATGTCTTTAGTTGCACAGTTGTGGCTGTTTTGATGTTCTGAATCGATTCAAATCACTTACTTTACATGGCTCATTTGAGTTTGAGGAAGAGTCAGAAATATCACAATGCCAAATCAAGTGAATAAGATGGATGAAGACCATAATATTTTCCTTTCTTCTTTATTTATGAATGTTTTTTTTGGGTACAGAGTAATATATCTTTTGAAATATTCATTATGTAACAATTAAATCACTTTTGCTTACACATTCATCAATTTACATAATTTACAGAACTGTGTAAACTAAAGAAGAGAAAAGAAAAGAAAGGCATTTTAAATAATATGTAATAAAGTTGTATGCAATCATGGTTATATTCTCATTGATCTTTTTTTCCTTTCCCCTACTTTCCCCATGTATTGGTATAGTTGCATCATATGTTTTGGAATTGTCCAGTCCTCTTTTATCCCTCTACATTATTTCCCCTTCTCTTCCCCCACCCCTAACCTCTGTTCCCACGCCTATCATCTCCCCGCTTCTTTTTACTCTACTTATATATTTTCACCATAATTTTTGTTTGTTTGTTTGTTTGTTTTGTGGTACTAGGGGTTGAACCCAGGGCCTCATGCTTGAATGCTTTGCAAGTGCTGTAGTACTGAGCTGCGCCCCTAGCCCATGTTTTTAGGTTTTGAGACAGGGTTCTCTAAATTATGCAGACTGTTTCTGGTCTCAAACTTGTGATCCTCTTGCCTCTGTCTCCTGAGTCCCTGGGATTACAGGTGTGCACCACTGTGTCCAGCCACCAGAATGTTTTTTACCTGACAGAAATCACCATACCAGAAGTGATGTGTGACACAGAGCATTACTATAATGGAGGATGAAACTAAGGACTTTTTATGTATGTACCTGCATGAAAAGATCACCAATGAGTTCCAGAATATTTTGTAGAACATGCTACTTACCACGTGTAAAATAATGATACAAACACACCTATTTTCATATATTATATAGATATGTATATACCCATACACACATATATTCTTTTCTTTATATGTTATACAATATTCAGTTGTTATCTTTTTAAAGTGTACAAATTAAGAAGGCTACAAAGCATTAATGAATTTTTAAAATGCTTAAGTAATCCTTTTGTGCCAAAACTCATAGATATGATTTAGATAGAAATCCTAATCAAACTATCCTCTGAGAGCATATAGGATAAACATATTTGAAATGGATAAGTAGGATAGGAAGTTGTTAAACTCCCCATCGACTATACATTTGTCATTTTAGTGATAGCAGACGGTATGGTCTGCGGATATGTAAACATCTCAATATGTCATTCTTCTGCAGGCCTGCTTATTGAAAGTAGCAGGCAGCTGGACTTGTTGATAGCTTTCTGACAAAAATAAAACGTGGCAAAGCACATATTTTTTCTCTGTCTGCTCTGTCAAGGTTCAGTGTTTAAAACAGCAGAAGAAAGATGCAGCAAGTATTTGGATTATCTTCATAACCAAGAGACTATGGGTGTCATTAATAGAGTATTATGGTGAAAACCAATGGAAATATTGCAATAGCACACATGTTGGCTTTTCCTTATCTGCTTGATAATAGAATATCAACTACTGCAGTATGAGTTAAATTTTATCAAACTTCCTATTCTCCTTTAGCAGAAAAATATGCCAGAGTGGTGATTAGTGTTCTTTACTACATTAGACAGCAGAACAGTCCAACAGATATGGTTTAATATCCCAACTGTGTACCATGTAGGTGAGTCATTTTAAAAAGTACTGAAACTCTCTAAGCCTCAGTAATCTTCTCTGAAAAATAAGTATAATTTTATGCACCTCATGTTGTGTAATGGGAATTAAATGATATAATGTATATAATCTACTTAATAGAGTGGTTGACAGATTGGGAGCTTTTAAGAAATGACAGATGTGTAGATAAAAGAATGTATTCTACCCTCAGACTGAGTTCAAACTCTTGTGTCATCACTTACAGCTGTGTCACCATGCTCTAGTTGGTCAACCTTTCTTTAACTTGGATTATTTTTCATTATTACAGTCAGAATAACATCATATGCCTCCTAGAACTGTTGAAGAAATTAAATGAAATTGCCTGCACATTTGCCTGCATACACACACACACACACACACACACACAGAGTACATATACCAAAGTCAAATGTAGTATGTGCTCACTAAATGCTACCTATTATTACAAGTCCAAGTATAATATTAAATTTCTCAATGAATGTTTTCTTTCTATTGTATTTGGTTCAAGGTACAATATTAAATTCTCAAGGTTTCCAACCTACATCGATTTGGTGATAGCCTAGAGTACGTTCTAGGGATAAGAATATATTTCCACATTTCTTTGGCTTTTTAACTCCACAAGCTTTCAAACACATTATAAAGTTTTCAAATCATTGCCAAAATTCAGGAATTACTCAATGTCTTCCCATTTTTCCTAATGTTTAGAATAAAAAAATACAAAGTGAAGGAAAATTATAAAAGGCAATTATTTACTTTTAGAGACCCTATTATTTTTCTTTACCTTAAACATATATTTTACAAAATTCCCCAAAGAGATATTATAATAATATATCACTTATTATTTTTCATATTTTAAAATAGCAGAAATAAAATCCTATTCACAACAGTCAGTCAATCATATGGGGAGACTGAATCGAAATTGTCCTATCAAGTTACCCTATAGTGAAGAAGATTGGGCCTTTTAACCCTAACCTCTATGCTGACTTACCAGGTACCATGGAGTTCAGTGCAACTCATAACAATCCTGTAACAGACAAAACACTACATGACACTTTGCCATTCCTGGCACTATTGTCAGTGCTTCTCTGCTATTCATAGGATTTTTGATGGCTGATTGTTTCAGGAATGGACTACTGAGTCCTTCTCCCAAGTGAACAAATCCCCAATATTCCCAGGTAGTCTCCCATCCAAGTACTAACCAGGCCTGACCTTGCTTAATTTTTGACATCTGATGAGATTGGACACCAGGGTGGTATAGCTGTAGACCCATGTTGACTAGGTTTTGATAAAGAAATTTTTAAAAACTTAGTATTCGTATGAAGCCAACTTGACTAAATCTCACTTTTTTCGACAGCCTTTTACTCTAATAGGTCTATGTAAGTAAAATCATTTGGAAACTGGCAGGGATATGGCCAATGATAAGTATTACATACTAGGACTTTGAGTGAGAGATAAGCTCATTTCTGATTGAGGACAAATTTTGAAGCTTGTTTTCCACCTTACATTTATGAGGTAGCATCAACACTGAATTGGAAAGGATATAAATACAAATAATGGATTCTTCATTCTTTGGCTTTATTCCCTTACTAACTGACATTCAATACAAATTAGCAGTGATATATGATGCTGGCAGTTAGGTAACTTCTAGTCTCCTATTCAATGCAGATTATCTTCAGAATTTTCCATCTGTAACTATGAGGAGCTACCATTATCTGCAAAGTGTTCTATGTCACTGTGACTGTGAATGGTGATGTGATTTCCTGTTCCTGCCATGATGCCATCTGCTTCTAGGTCCCAGCTGGAAGCTGAATTGGTGGACAATCTGATCTGGGACTTTCAACCTCTGAACCTTTGAGCTAAATAAAATTATTTATTTATTTGTTTACTTATTTATTTAGTATTTATATATTTATTTTTGCTGTACTTGGGCGTTGAACCCACAGCCTCGTGCACACATTAGAGCACTCTGCCATTAGTTTGCATCCACAGCCCCCTTTTTATTTTTTATCTGGCCTCGAATTTTCAATCCTCCTACTTGTGTCTCCTGAGTCACAGGTATTACAGGTGTACTCTCCAGTGCCCAGCCCAATAAAATTCCTTTCTTCAGGGGTTGTTGTTGTTGTTGTTAGGTGCTATGGAGTTGGTATCCAACTAATAGCGACCCTCATGGGGTTTTCAATGGCTGATTGTTTTGGGGATTGCCTTGGGAGTGGATTGACAGGCCCTTCTCCCATTTTTGCAGTGCTGGGAATTGAACTCAGGACCTCAGACACTGCAGGGCAGTGCTCTACCAAGTGAACGAAATCCCAGCCCTCTTCAGGGGGTTAGCGTGCTTAAATTACCAGGTAGGTATCATTTACAGGAAAAAAAATCTACAATTTTAAATACTTAATAATGGCATAATAAAAACAGTAAACTTAGTACTAATAATTTCACGTCTCAAATACTAATTTAAATGTGTTCCTCTCTAACAAAACCTCAAAATTTTTATGAAAATATTCCTCTTAAGCTCAGGCCATGTGATTTAGGGTGAGGAGAGACCATATTCAGCAACACAACAACAGTCACAGTAATAAAAACAGTAATAAAAACAACTAAATAATTTTCTTTCATTTATATTTTGCATACTTGAGGGTTGAATCCAGGGCCTCCCACAAGTACTTTGTAAGTGCCCTATCTCTGGGCTGCACCTCCAGCCCATTTTTTTGCTTGAGTCAGGGTCTCATGAAGTCATGTAGGTTGCTCCTGGCTTCAACTTGTGGTCCTCCTGCTTCAGCCTCTGAAATTGCTGGTATTACAGGCATGTACCAGTACCACTGTGCCAGGCTAGGGATTTTCTTTTTTAAGCATCTACTTTTTGCCTCTTATAGGAGTTGAGGGCTGGGATTTAGCTCAGTTGGTAGAGCACTGCGCCGCAGTCTCTGAGGTCCTGAGTTCAATTCCCAGCACAGCAAAAATGGGAGAAGGGCCTGGCAATCCACTCCCAAGGCAATCCCGAAACAGTCAGCCATTGAAAACCCTATGAGGGTCACTATGAGTCGGATACCGACTCCACGGCACCTAACAACAACAACAAATAGTAGTTTAAATAGGCATTATCATTGCTACTAAACTAGTTGTGAAAGTTAAGCTACATAACAAAGTTTTCAGTTGAAGTAATCAGATACTAGGTCTTTTTATTCTTTACATAGAGCCTTCCCCACATGTGTGTCCTCTTGTTATGCTGTGGGAGCCTGTGTGTTACCATGAAACTGAAAGCTATACCACAGGTATTTCAGATACAAGCAGGGTCACCCATGGTAGATAGGTTTCAGCTGAGCTTCCAGAATGAGTTAGACTAAGCAGAAGGACCCGGTAGCTCTCTCCTGAAACAACCAGTGAAAACACTATGGATAGCAAAGAAGCACTGGCCAAAACAGTGCTAGAAAATGAGCCCCCTATGTTGGAAGGCATTCAAAAATGACTGGGGAAGAGTTTTCTCCTCAAGGAAGAGTCAACCTTCATCGTGGGGAAGGAGTAAAGCCCCTGGGGCCACCATGTGCTGATGTGCCATGTTCAAAATGAGAAGGAAAACATTTAGCATCAGTGGGCTCAAACATAAAAAGATGTGTGCATGGCACAGTGTCAGGTAGTGTTTCATTCTCTTGCATATAGGGTCACTGTGAGTCAGACCCAACTCTACCATACCTAACACCACCAACAAATGGAGACTTTCTAATCTTTCCAAATAATATGGTCACTCCTCACTATTATTTTCTTATTCCTTGTGAGGCTGTTCTTACGTTTTCTGAACATAGGAAAATTTTACATGGATAATAATTATGATAATCCTCAGGCTCTTTTTTGTATATGCATCTCATGTCTATCAATATTTATCATATTGGAATATGAAACTAAGAAAATTAAAAATAAATATGTATTCATTCACTTAAAGCCATAACAGATTAGTAAGTGAAAATGAAAATAACACATTTTAGGTAAAAAAAAAAACCCTGTACTTTCCAAAACAAAAATTAAGGAGAAAAGTGGCATTTAAAATAATTCTTTTAATAATTTCTTTAATTTCTGGCTAAATAAAATTTACCAGTGTTCCCAAATCTGATTCTATTTTCAATCTGTTCAAATATGTTATTTTAGTTTAAGTAGGTAAAGAAAATCTGCTCTAACTTAGATATGAGAAAATATAGAATTTTCATGTAATTATGAATACCTTTCCTGGATACTATACAAAAATCCAATAAATGATATTTTTTACAGATCTATTGCAATATTAATTCTGAAGTCATAACAATGACAATTTATATTATAATTTATCAGCCTATCTTATACTTTGAATTGATCTTTTACTTGAATGATTCTGTGGCATCACATTTTTGTCATTTGGATATATGGGTAATTTAGCGAGGCCCTGTCTCAGGATGAAAGAGTAAAAACAGGATTGGGGGTGCAACTCAGTGGCAGAGCACTAGCAAAGCATATGTGAGGCTCTGGGTTCAAACTCTAAGTATCATAAGAAAAATAAGAAAGACAGACATGATATTAAGGCTTCAATATTGGAATTTGATAATGCAAAAATTTGACAAAAATACATTATTAAAATATTACACATTTACACACACTTTACTACACTTGAACTACACTTTAATTTGTGTACTACACTTTAATTTGTGATTTGGTGCTATTTCATTTTGTGGTTTGATACAATTTTAGTTTAAGAGTAGAAATGTCAGTCAGGGACCGTGGTGCATGTCTGTAATCCTAATTTCTTTCTAGCTTTAACTTCCCTAGGGGAATTTGTTGTTGTTGTTAGGTGCCATCTAGTTGAGTCCGACTCATGTTCCCTGGTGGAATAGAAATCATTATGCCAATTTACCAGAGAACTGAGGTTTTGCGAAGTTCTTTTTTAGGTGTATTTGGACTTCACCAGGTGCCTCAGTTTTTCCTGTAATTATTTCTTAACAGTGTGCTACATTTTCTAGTAAACTGTCCATATTCTACACTATAAGTTCTAGGTCCTATATAATTTCTGGTATATGTTGAGCATAAGAAACTGAAGTTTGCCGCCAAAATTCTAGACCTGTATTTCCCACTAGCAATAATGACTTCATTTTTTTTGCGTGTATACACAATAGTAGGATTCTTATATCATAGGATACCTCTATTTTTAATTCTTTAAGGAAAGTTCATTCTGTTATCCATAATGGCTATGATAATTTACATTCTCACCAATGATGTGCAAGGATTCCTTTTTCTCCAGATCCTCATAAGCAGGCATATTTTTAGTCATTTTGATATTAGGAATTCTTACTGAGATGAGGTGCTACTTCATTGAGATTTGTATTATACTTTCTTGATAATTAGTGACATTGAACATTTTTTAAAAATATGCCTGTTGGCCATTTGCATGTATTCATTTGGGAAATTTTGAGTTAGGTTTATTGTCTTCATTTATTATGTTTATTATTAGATTGTTTCTCTTTTTGCTATTGAGTTTTTTAGTCCTTTAACTATACTGCATATTAACCATTTGTCAGATGTGTACATTAAGAATATTTTTCACCCATTCTATAGGTTGTTTGTTCACTCTAATGATTTTTTTTTAAGTGTGTGCAAGCTTTTTAGTTTGATATAATCCTACCTGTCAGTTTTTGCTTTTACTTCCTTTAATTTTGGGCAGTTCAGATAGAACAAGGAAACACAGCCTGGTTTAAAGTTGAGAAAGGTGTGTATCAGGGCTGTATACTTTCACTATATCTCTTCAATTTATATGCTGAGCAAATGATCTGAGAAGCTGGACTTTATAAAGAAGAATGCAGCATCAGGATGGGAGGAAGACTCATTAAGAACCTGTGTTATGCAGATGACACAACTCTGCTTGCTGAAAGTGAAGAAGATTTAAAACATTTACTGATGATGATAAAGATCACACCCTTCAATATGGGTTGCAAGTATACACCAACAAAACAAAAATCCTTATGACTGGCCCAGTATGCAACTTCACAATAAATGGAGAAAAGATTGAGGTTGTCCAAGATTTTGCTTTGCTTGGCTCTACAATCAACACCTGCAGAAGCAGCAGTCAAGAAATCAAAAGATGCACTGCTCTAGTAAAAGCTATGGTAAAAGATCTCTTTAGAGTATTGAAAAGCAAAGGTGTCACATTAAAGATGAACGTGCGTCTGACTCATGCCATGGTATTTTCACTCGCAACATATGGTTGTGAAAGCTAGACATTGAACAAGGGAGACAGGAGAAGGACTGATGCTTTTGAATTATGGTGCTGGAGATGTCTATTGAATATACCATGGACTGCCTAAAGAACCAACAGATCTGTCCTAGAAGAAGTGCAACCAGAGTGCTCCTTGGAAGCAAGAATGGACAGACTGTGTCTTACATATTTTGGACATATAATCAGGAGAGATCAGTGCCTGGAGAAAGACATCATGTTTAGGAGAGTGGCAGGTCAACAACAACAACAGAAAAAAGCAAATCCTTCCACCAGTTGTGTCTTGACACAGTGTCTGCAACAATGGGCTTAAATATAAATAAGATCATGTGCCTGGCACAGAATCGGCAAGTGTTTCGATCTGCTGTGCATAGGGATGCTGTGATTCGGACTCCATTGGATAGCACCTAACAACAATTTGTTGTTGTTGTTAGGTGCCGTCCAGTCGGTATCCGACTCATAGTGACCCTCTGTGCAACAGGGGAAACACTATTGTCAGTGCTTCTCTGCTGTTCATAGGGTTTTCAATGGCAGATTGATTTTTGGGAGGGGGTTGCCAGGTCCTTCTCCCAAGCCTACAGCTTCTGGTGTTCCCAGGTGGTCTCCCATCCAGGTACTAACCAGGCCCGACCCTGCTTAGCTTCCGAGATCTGACAGGATCGG
>VMDO01014830.1:0-20324 GCA_007922755.1 Pedetes capensis | reverse complement strand
TGCTGCAGGCTAACAACAATAAGCTCCAGAAAATATCTCAAAGAGCTTCCCCTATGTTTTCCTGTAGTGATTTTATACTTTCATACCTTACATTAAATTTTTTTATCCATTTTGAGGTTTTTTTTTTTTTCAGTTCAGTTGAGATCATTTGTTCAGTTGAGATCAGGTTTTTCATCAGATAAGAGTGTTTATTCAATTGTTTCATACTGAAACAATTTCAGGGAGTTAAACCCAAAGCCTTCTGAATGCCAAGTAATTGCCTTACCACTGAGATGCACCCCCTGCCCATATATATATATATATATATATATATATATATATATATATAGAGAGAGAGAGAGAGAGAGAGAGAGAGAGAGAGAGAGAGAGATTGAGACAAGCTCTCATCCATTTATGCAGGCTGCTTCTGGCTTAGAACTCACAATTTCTTCCTGCTTAACTTCTTGAGATCTTGAACTCTTGAGATTAAGGGACTTGTATGAATATTTTCTGCAGCCCTAGAATAACCATAGAAATATATTTACAAAACATGTACTCTTGTAAATTTTTAAAAGTTTAATTTTTAAAAAAAGGATAATTTAAAAAAAGGATAATTAAACTGTAATGTGTTAAGACTAATTGCTCTGTTATGATTCCGTTATGGTCGTTGATGTCAAGCAGCCATAAACATTTCCAGAACTCAGAATACATTAGCATAGTTCAGTGGAATATTTTTTAAAAAATAACACATCCTGTCACTTGATGTGTCATATCTGTTGGGTGCTCATGAACACTTTGAATAGTCATATTTCTCTCATCGTTTGAGCTTGTACATAAGTCGAGTCTTACCTATAGGACCTAGTACTTACTTCTTCCTTTGCAAATAATGTAATTATCAATTCCTTAAAAGACAACTGCATAAACCAGCCCCAGAGACACAATATGTCTGAGAATTGAAGAAAGATTTGATGTAGCCCAAAGATAGTACAAATTCTAGCTAGCAGGTATAGTAGCAGCTGTAGAGTTCATGAAAAATTAGATTCTAACATTGGCTAGAGGAAATCATAGTGATTTGGTAGTATTAATAATTTTCTTAATTTACCAATTACTTGTAAATGCATATCTTATATTTCAATTAAGAAAGGAATAACAATAAGAAAATAGGTAACATTTAAAGCATATGTATATCCATAAACACATAAAATTTTATTAAAATTACATTAGTAGCTAGGCATAGTGACACATGCCTGTAATACTACCATATGAGAGTCTGAGGCAAGAGCATGATGAGTTTGAGGCCAGCATGGGCTACATAGCAAGATTCTGTCTCTAAATAAATGAATAAATAAATAAAAAAAATAAATAAACAAATGACATTAGTCATCAAGGAAGTAAAGAATGCTGTTATGCTGTTTTAACTTATAATTTGGAAAAAAATTAACCATAATAACAAACATTTTTGAAGTGTTTTAAGATTAATAACTAGATAGAATATAGAAATATATAATTACTTCACATCTTCACATTTTGACAAAAATTTATTGATATAGAGAAAGATTCACTTATAGAAATGTAAAATTAGTAAACATCTATATGCCCAATAAGAAGTTTAGCACTTACATGGGTAACATATGAAGAATAAATAAATCATGGTATATGCTGATTGCATATGAATAAAGTAAGCTTAAAAAATTCTTAAAATCAGAATTATCAAAATTAATTATTTTCTCTTCTTTTCAAAATTTTAGTCTTTTGCTCTGCTTTCTTACTATTTCTCTTTTCTTTGCATCTCCACTTATGTTTATGTTCTTTAAATCAGGTGAGATTTCAATGTCTTTGGTTTTGAGAAAATCCTTCAGATTGCAGTTATTATTTCTGTTATGAGTTTCAAAAGCTTATTTTCAAAGTCAAAAGATAATATCAGAAAACTTATATGTGTTTCATGAGGCAATGCTGTTTTTTGAGTCTCATATTTGGAATTTCCTACACATACTGTTGTCAGGTGCTGTCAAGTCAACAGGCAAAACAGTATTGTTATTGTTTCTCTGCTGTTCATAGGGTTATCAATGGCTGATTGTTTTTTGGGAGTGGGTTGCCAGGGCGTTCTCCCTAGCCCACCTGGCCTGGTATTCTCAGGCAGTCTCCCATCCAACTACTCATCAGGCCCGACTCTGCTTAGCTTCTAAGATCTAATGGGATTGGATACCAGTGGTACAACTGCAGGTCCTACCCATAGTAGGAAGGATTTAAAGTCTTTCACAGAATAAAAGTAGCTAAATACTTCAAAATATTGGTTACAACAAAATCAAATTTGCTGGGCATTCAATTAAAAACTGAGGTTTTGACAAAGTGATTTTAAAATTGTTTATGCTATTTTCAGAAATAAATAAAGTCTACCAATTAATATGATATAATAATCTTTTTCTCGGCCCTAAAATATAAAATGTGCTGAGGCATCTGGATAAACACTTAAAGAAACAAGTAGATTCAAAACTCGTACTTCTTCATAAAGATGGCTGTCCTGAAGAAAAAAAAATTAAATATTCATTAAAAAATAAATTATATTGTAAAGAATGGACATTTGCACATATTGACAATGGGTAATGTTTTGAAGGCTCAAATTTAGACACTATAAAAGAAAATATCAATATATCTATCAAAATAAAAGCTTTATTTTGATTTTTAAATATAGAGTATTTTATATAAAAATCACATGCTGTAGATGAAGATGCAGCTTAAAATGGTTTTACAGAATTGAGTCAATGAAAAAATGTATTTTAAATAATAACAATATTTACTATTACATTTATTATTAATATTTACTAAATTTCTTTAATCTCCCAGGCTTTATTCTAAGTATTTTGAATCTTAATAATGTCACTTTTGAAAGTCACATTTACACACTGTACTGAAAGATACACCTTACTTCTGTTAGTAAGATTCTTAGAATTTGAAAGAAGAAAGACTGAGAAGTAGATTAATAGTTTACTTTTGATATAAGGAGGTAAAACTGTTTCTTTGAGATGTGGGAAGTAAATGATATGTAGGAGTATACACTGACAATTGTAAATTGAGCATCCAAGACATCTCAGACATCTTCTCTCTGGGGATGTCTTTGCTTCTTTATTTTTTTCAATTAAGAATAATGGTATGAAAAATTTGTATTGAATTTTCAGTTAAAGATGGCAAATTAAAGGCATTCTCTTTGGGATGCTGTAAGACAAAGCAGTCAGAATAGGAAGGAATTGGCTCTCTTCCAAGGAAAGAAGATTTAGAGAAGCACAAAAATCACAGAGAAGATTGTGAGATGGTCTCAGTTTGCAGAATGTAGCTGAACAGTGACAGGGATTGAGCAGGACACATGTCTAGCCTTAGCTTCCTGTGTCAGAGGGGAAACAGAGCCCTCATCCAAAGAGGTAAGCAAGGCAGCCCTGGTCATCAGACAGACTGGCAGTCCCACAGGAGAAACCCACAGTCCTTGGAGCCCTTGAATTCTTTGAGAGACTTCCTAAGAGAGTGACTCTTCTTGACTGGGAGGTTCAACATTGAAGAATGACATTTTTTCCCATGCTTCACATCTCAGAGGTCCATAACTCAATACCATCATGAGAGGAAACCTATTGTGTGAGACTGAGCTACCCCAAGGGGACTGACAGTAAAGAATTATCACCCATGGTTTGATAGCCTGGGGATGACTTGCCACAGCCCTAGAATTTTATGCAACTATAGTAGGCAGTTGCAGTGAGAGGGAAGATGGGATCCTGACACACTGAGAGGTTCAGGCAGCAACAGGCTTGGGAAAGTTGCTCAGAAACTAGCCCCACCCCTCAGGGAGAAGAGACTACTTCATCTTGAGGAGAACTACAGAGAGTGTCAACTCTGAACCATAGACAGATAAAAAGACTCTGTCCTCAACTGACCACTACTTCCATTTAACAGACTCCAATACTAGATGACATAAAAATAAGCCCCTCCTGTAGTTTTCTTCTGTTACTTTTTTTCTTTTATTTTTTTTCCCCTTCTGCTGTGCTAGAGAATGAACCCAGGGCTTTGCATGTGGTAAGTACCATGCCATGGTGTAGTACCTCCACTCTTTTTCTTATTTTTGCTTGGAGACAGGATCACATTGAATTTCTCAGGTTGCCTCTGCTCCTCTAGAATGTAAGATTCTCTTGCCTCTGCTCCCAGAGTTGCTGGAGATGCAGGGGAATAACTTAGTGTTCTCCTCTTTTTTTTCTGTCTTCCTTCTTTTATTGTTAATTTTGATTTCCTTTCTTCCTTCTTTTCTAATCTAATTTTATCTTTTTTCATTTTTTTAAAATCCAGAAATGTTGGATATAAGAACTCAATAAGTGAAATAAAGAACACAATGGAAAAAGAAAAAAACCAAATTACATGTCAAAAGAGGCTCTGATATTTGTCGTTGAACACTGAGCATCTAAAATAAAAGGAAGACATTATGAAATTAAGGACTAAACAGAAGATTTCAAAGGGCAGCTTGAGAAGCAAAACCAAATGTTATAATGATTGTGCAAAGAGCTGGAGATAAAACATCAAAAGGGAAGAAAACCCTCTGGTTTTCTCAAGCTTAAGGAACTGAGGAGAAAGAATTAATTTTGTGAAAATGGCTATATTACTAACAGCAGTCTACAGGTTTAATGCCATCTCCATAATATGTCAACATTCATAAAAGAAATAGACAATACAATCCTAAAATTCACATGGAAGTAAGAAAGGCTCTGAATCGCTGAAGTAATACTGAGCAGAAAGAAAAATTCAGGAGCATCACAATTCCCAATTTCAAATTGTACTACAAAGCTATATTAACAAAAACTACATGGTAATGTCACAAAAACAGACATGTACACCAGTGAAACAAGATAGAGGATCCAGAAATAAACCCATGCAACTACATCCACCTGATATTTCACAAACTTGCCAAAAATATAAGCTGGAGAAAGATATCCTCTTCAAGAAATGGTTACAGAAGAACTGAATATCTCATGAAAAAGACTGAAAATAGATCCTCCTCTCTCATATTGTACAAAAATCATTTTAAAATGAATCAAAGACCTGAATGTAAAACCAGACTTGTTGAATTTGCTACAGGATAACAGGGAAAACTCTTTAAGACATAAGCATATGCAAATATTTTCTGAATAAAATCCACAGAGTGCAGGAAATAATAGCAGTAATTGATAAATGGGATTGCATTAAAATGAAAGGGTTTTGCACAAAAAATGACACAATTATCAGAGTGAATAGACAGCCTAAAAATGGGGAAAAAGTCTTTGACAACTATACATCAGACAGGGGACTAACATGTAGAATGCATAAAGAGATGAAATAATTAAATACCTTAAAAGCAAAATACCCAATCAAATGGGCAAAAGACCTGAAGAGAGACTTCTAAAAAGAACAAATGCAAATGGCCAAAAATCACATGAAAAATTGCTCAACATCCTTAGCCATAATGGATATGCAAATCAAAACAAGAATGTGATACAGTCTCACCCTAGTCAGAATGGTTAGCATGAACAAAACAAAAACAAATGCTGACAAAAGGATAAGGGGAGAAAGGATCCCTATTACTCTGCTTGTACAAATGCAGATTCATCCAGCCACTATGGAAATCAGTATGGAAATCCTCAAAAAACTCAAAATAGAACTACCACATATTCCACTCCTGCCTATACATATCTGAAATGATATAAATAAATATATCACAGAGATACCTGCTCATCTATGTTTATTGTGTTGTTATTCATAATAGCAAGATATGAAATCAATCTAGGTTGTCCAATAGTGGATGAGTGAATAAGGAAATTGTGGTATATACACATCATAGTGTTTTATTTGGCCATAAGGAAGGACAAAATTTTGACACTTGCTGGAAAGTTAAATGAGCTAGAGTTCATCATTTTAAGTGAAATAAATCAGATCCAGAAAGATAAACCTCAATTCTTTTCTCTCATTTGTGGTTGTTAGGCATCAATATATATTCACTGTTAAATTATGTAGGTCTTGAAAGTAGAAGGTGCCTAAATAGTGAAAGTTAAGCAGATACAAGCAGATACAAGAAGAAAAGGTAATGGGAGAAATGAAAGGAAATATCACAAGTTTTGCCCTAATGGCAAAATCATAATGTACATATATAGATAGTTATACTGACAAAGCAGACTTGCAAGTAGAAGTGGGACCATTGGTGGGGAGGCAGGGGACAGGAGAAGGGAGCAATGAGAGGGTAAGGAGGGAAGTGAACATGGAGCAATGCACAATGAAATTCATTTATGGAAATGGCATAATGATACCCATTAAGTTATACATTAAAAATTACCAACAAGATTTTAAGCCGGGAATGATGGTGCATGCCTGTAACCCCAGAGACTTGGGAGGCAGAGGCAGTAGGATCACAAGTTCTAGATCAGAGGTAGTCTGTATAATTTAGTGAAACCCTGTCTCATAATTTTAAAAAATGGGCTAGGGATGCAGCTCAGTGGTCCAGCACTTGCAAAGCATACAAGTGCGAGGCCCTGGGTTCAACTTCCCAGTACCACACGCACACACACACACACACACACACACACACACACACACACACACACACCCCAAGTTATCAACAAGATTTAAAAAAGAAAAAAAAAACAGAAAAATCTTCATTGAGAAAACTTTTATTGTCAACATTTGTATATATGCATTTGTGTCCATTTGTTTTATAGTGTGTTCTGCAAAGTTCCAGATATATAGCTAGCTAAACAATATAAATCAAATATGTCATATATTGGTACTGCTCATACATGAAATGATACTCTTTTTTAATAGTCTTTTTAACCACTATTCATTGCATCAGTATAAATAAACTCTAGTTATGAAGACTGCTTGACCTGCAGTTTATATGGGATGATTCTGTGTAATATCTGAGTGAAAGAGACAAAATCATTCATCTGTGCTGCCCCTTTCGGATGAAAAGGAGAGACAAATAGGCATTATCATATTCATCTTCACCCTTGAAATTTCTTCAGGAATACCTGCCAACAGTGAGGAATATCATCCTCTATGTTAACTGTCTTTTATAAAACACTATATCAGGGCCATTGTAATCATCAGAAAATGATGATCAAAGTCTTCCAACTATAGGAAGGCACAGATTTATTAAGTAAATTATATGAAAGAACTGCATCTGATTCTTTTCTATAAAATTATAATTCTTTTTCATTTTGAGTTATTTTGACATAAGTTCAATAATTATGCAACAATAATTACATGTATAGATTACTTTACATCTCTATTAATCAGGAACTTTATATTATACTAAACTTGTTTTAAATTAACTTTATCACATAATCTCATTATGTGATGTTACTAACGTTCACAATTTTTATTTGTCACATTAAAGAACACTCTTTTCTTTCCAAGACAACTATCAAAAATATAAATATAGCTAGGCTTTGTGGTGTACGTTTATGATCCCAGCACTCAAGGAGTAAGGAAGGTTGCTTGAAGTTCAAGACCAGCCTGGACTAAATAGTGAGTTCCAGGTCAGCTGGGGCTACATACCAAGACCCTGTCTCAAAAACAAATCAAACAAATAAATAAACACATAGAATAAAATAAGTAGCTATGCCATATAAATAAAATATTTAGACTTTTAAAATTTTCTTTACTATCTCTGAATTTGACCTCGTAATTCATGAAGTGACGAGATGAGTTAAAGTAGAAAAAAAGGTGGTTGAAAATGTCATAGATTTATGTAAGTGGATCATTTTTCACTTTCTCCTTAGATAACCAATTCCCTTATTCTGACCCTAACAAACAAATTATATATTATATTAATTACATCAAACACTTAACACATAAGTCTCCTCACCTTGAGAATGTGTATTAACACCTACTGTTCCTTAACATCTATTCTGATTATCCCAGGTCTCCTGGATCACTTGTTCTAATGTGACTTTCTTCCTCTCCTCCTCAGATTTCATTTTGTTCTAAAAGCATATGTTTTTGAATGTTTGTTGTTAGGTGCCATAGAGTCATGTCCAATTCATAGTGATCCTATGTACAATAAAATGAAACATTCCTGGACATGGTGCAATCAAATGATCCTTTTTTGTTTAAGCCCATTGTTGCCTCCACTATGTCAATCCATCTAGTTGAGAGTCTTCCTTTTTTTTCATTGACCTGCCACTCTCCCAAACCTGATGTCCTTCTCAAGGGATTATTCCCTCCTGACAACATGTCCAAATACATAAGATTTAGTGTACCCATCCTTGCTTCCGAAGAGCAGTCTGGTTGCACTTCTAGGATAGAAGTGTTACTTCTTTTGAGAGTCTAAGGTATGTTCAGTATTAATCTCCAGCACTATTATTCAAAACCATCAATTGTTCCCCTGTTTCTGTCATTCAATTTCCAGGTTTCACAAACCATATGATGCAACTGAAAATACTATCATATGAGTCAGGCACATTTTTGTCTTCAATGTGACATCTTTTCAAAGTTTTAAAGAGGTATTTTTGTTACAGCTTTTCCCAATGCAATGCATCTTTTGATTTTTAACTGCTGCTTCCATGAGTGTTGATTATAAAACCACATAAAGCAAAATTATGGACAATCATAATCTTACTTCCATTGATCATAAAGTTGCTTACTGAACCAGTTGTAAGGAATTTTGTTTTCTTGATGTTGAGGCATTGTTGTTGTTGTTAGGTGCCATCGAGTCGGTATCCAACTCATAGCGACCCTCATAGGGTTTTCAATGGCTGACTTTTTCGGGATTGCCTTGGGATTATTCCTACTGAATTTTGTGTTCTTCTATCTTCTTCAATAAATATTTCAAATTCTCTTCATTTTCAACAAGGAAAGTTGTGTCATCTATGCCTCAGTCCAGCTACAGCCTAGGATCCAGGGTTTCCAGAAGGCGGGTTGTGGAGGAGTAGGCGATTGGGTAACAGAAACAGTAGCTCGGAGACTATGTGAATCTCTTCCATTTATTTTTAAAAAAACTCAATGTTTTATATAATTTTTTAGAATTAGGTCATGCAGTCAGTAAGAATAGCACATGCAGTTATTCATGAAACAAAGTTTCACAAGTACCTGTTAATCATAACAACCCATCGTTCAAAACATAAACTTTATTATCTCTAGACACCAAATACTTGGAAGGTTTTTTTGTTTTAAGGCTTTTCATAAATGATAAACTATAATAGGATATTTGAACTCTATCCTTAGTGAACAACAGCCTTTACTCTTTTTCTCTAACTGGGAACCAAGGTCTGTAGATAAGCACCTCCCCATGTTGTGTATCCACTCTTTACCCCAGCTGGGAGCCAAGGTCGGCCTTTGGACAGATAAGCACTTCCAGGTTAAATTGTCAAGGAGGCTTTTGTGCTGTGGGAACGGGCCTGTGTATTATTTTGATTGTACTATACTTTTCTGTAAACCTCAGCTATCATAGATGAGGCCACTTTAATCCAAGTAGTGGCTAACAACTCAGTCTGCTGAAGCTGAAGCATAAATTACTTAACACTTGAGTTCCAGGGTGGAAATTGCTGATCAGCTTCAACTAAAATTTTGTCCACATAACCTTTACAATTGGAGGTCATTACTTCTAATTCATTTCCAAATTCCCTCAGTTGTGTCATTCTTTCAGCATTTGTTTCATTAGAGTTTAATACAATATTAGTTATGAGTATTAGTCCTAAACATAAAGTAATCATAATAAGTAGAAGCAGTAATCCTATTTCTTGAAAGCAAAAAATACATTTTTCTTTTCTTCATCCCCATCCATTTCTTGGAAGATGAGTTCCTTGAACCTCTCTTCCCCACATCCGGACCTTGTCAGACAATATGGATAGAAATGGCTGTGGCACATCTACACAATGCAGGTGATTAATGAGTCTTTCTTCAAACCTGATGCCATAATCTTTTTCATAAAGTCCAGCTTCTCAGGTTATCTGCTTATCATAGAGATTGAAGAGGTGTGGTTAAAGAATACAGCCTTGACACACACATTTCCTGACTTTCAACTAGGCAGTGTTACCCTGTTCTGTTTAAATGACTGCCTCCTTGTCCATGTACAGACTCCTCATGAGCACACTTAAGTGTTCTGGTATTCCCATTCTTTGCAATTTTATTCATAATTTGTTATTATCCACACAGCTAAATGCCTTTGCATAATTAATAAAACACAGATAAGTAACTTCCTGGTATTCTCTACTTTTAGCTAATATCCATGTGAGAACAGCAGTCATGCCCCTTGTTCTATGCCTTCTTCTGAATTCAGCTTGATTTTCCAGAAGTTCCCTGTCAATATACTGCTGCAATCACTTTTAAGAAATCTTTAACAAAATTTTACTTGTATAAAAGATAAATGATATCATTTGTTAATTTATGCATTCAGTTGGATCCCCTTTCTTGGGAATAGGCAAAAATATGGGTATCTTTCAGTCACTTGGCCAGGGAGCTATTTTGCAAATCTGTTGCCATAAACAAGTGAGCACCTGAGGTGCTACAACTGTTTATTCAAAAATCTCAATTGGTATTCCCTCAATTTGATGGTATAAACCAGTCATATCTCCACATAAATATAATTTGATATATTCTATCAATCACATCTAGATCTAATGTATGTTATTAACTCTATGTATGAATCCAATATATGTTATCACAATAATGAAAATTTGATCACCAAATATCATTTCTTACCTTATAAAATTGTTCTATGCACAAAGTTTGCTCAGATAGAAAGCAGCAAGCCTAGAAGCCTAGAAATAAAACCATCAGAATCTGGAGAAACAAAAATTTTCTATAGGTAGGCATATCTAATAAATAATTAAATATGTGAACATAGTATTACATACTGCCTTGTATCAATGATTGAAATTGGACTTTCTTTAAATAATTCCAATAAGATAAATGCAAATGAAGTTTTTGTTCACTTTTTAGGACTTTTAAAGTATAGTCAGAAACAATTATCTTATTATCTCCCTGCTAGAGTTTTTACCTACTTTTTACATTGAATTTGCTTAATTCTTTTGAAGGCTCCTGTTTAATTATGCCACAACATGTAAGTTTACTTATGTGTTGATATCCATGCATTTTCATGTGCCTATACTACAATTGATAGACATTGCCTTAATAATTTTAACCCATTCCCACTCATTGTTATTCTAATGTTGCATTCAGACACATGGTGTCTCTGATTTACAGCAAGCCTTATATCCTGAAAATTTTAGTACCAATTAATCTTTCCTTTTTATATAATATTGTTACCCTGATAAACATGTAAGTTTTAAGGTAAATGTTTATATTGACTTTATTTTCTCAAAGTATAGTGTAGGTTATTCTACATTAAAATAACCTGTGCTGTTGTTGCTGTTGTTTTTAGCTGCCATAGCGTCAGATCCAACTCATAATGACACTATGTACAACAGGCAAAACACTATTGTCATGCTTCTCTGCTGTTCACAGGATTTTCAGTGGCAGATTGATTTTGGGAGTGGGCTCCCAGACCCTTCACTCAAGCTTACAGTACCTGGTGTTCCCAGGTAGTCTCCCATCCTTGTATTAACCAGGCCTCAACCATATTAGTTTCCCACATCTGATGGGATCAGATGCCCCAATGGTATGGTTGCAGGCAAATAACCTGTACCTCTTGCTATATCCCTATATTATATTGTAGACTTCTCATGTTATTTCAACGCAGTGCAAAATTATGTACTCTGAAATAAACTATTGAATATAAAGACTATCTCTTTAGATTATCATATATATAAGAATCATCTAGGTTATGGGGATGATTAATAACAAATAATTAAAAGAAAACAAACCACAAACATGACGCATTCCAGGAAGATCAGACTTCATAAACATTGTGGAACATTAATAGAGTGTTGACTTATACACATCAAAATATAAAATATATAGCAGTAAATCCAAAAATGAATGAACGATAAATTAGGATTCATAGTATTACACCAAGAAATATATCAGAATAAGCTAAGGAATTCATTATTATTAGAATTCTAATAAAATTTGAAACCTGTAAGGTTTCTGTGTAGTGGCTTGTCAAATGAGATAAGTGCTTAATTTCTTTCTGTTGATTGAGCAATTGCATTCCTCATAAATATGGTCTGATCTTTTGATAACTGTCCTCATATAAAGGATGATTTCACTAATCACACATTTCACCATTGAAATTACTCTTTATTTGCATCTTATAAGTAACTTTTCATGGCCATGTATTTACATTTAATTACTTTTTATAAGCAGTATTTCGAACATGATTATGGGGTTTGCACAACTAATAAATATATCAAGCTACAAAATATTTGCTTAATATCAGACTATGAAGGAGAGTACACATATTCAATGTGTTGTATTTCCATAATTTACCAGGCCTATTTTCAGATATTGTCACTTTGTTAATGCTCAACATGCTATGTCAACATGAAATTTATTTTTTTATCTGACTAGTAATAAAAATAAGCATACCAACTAATGAAAATTGTGGAGAAAGGCCAGAAAATTTGAGAACAAATGTTTCAACCAGTGTTAGCAAATGCACCAATATTTCTTAGGGTGGTCACTCTGAGATGTAAAGAAATCAATGTCTAATAAAGCTCTGAATTATATTTTATTATTCCATCCAGCAAGTTATAACCAACATGAGTCTGGAACTGTTTTATTATCATGTAGTTTTGCTAAGGTGTTCTATTTCTAATCCTACAAATATATAACTAGGTTGCTTTCCTTGGCCATTGGTTTTATATGACTGTTAGTTTTCCACTGTTGCCATGACAAATTATATTTAAAAATTAGTTGTTTCAATCAATATTCACATACGATGTCACACTTCTGCAGGTCAGAAGTCCAATAAAGATGCAACAGGAATAAAATCAAGATGTTGTCAGCACTGTCTGTCTTACAGGACACTTAGGAAATGAACCCAACCCTAAACTTGATTAGAACATTACTGCAATCTAGTTACTTGTGGTTGTATGGCTGAGTTCCCTGTTTCCTTGCTAGCTGTCAGCTGAGGGCCACTGCAGCCTTCTTGGGATGAACTTCTGTTCTGTGTTCATGGACTCTTGCATTTAAAGGCCCGTAATAGAATACTGGGGGCTGGGATTTAGCTAAATTGGTAGAGCGCCACTCTACCTCTATAGTCTCTGAGGTCCCCGGTTCAATTCCCAGCCCCGCAAAAGTGGGAGAAGGACTTGGCAATCCACTCCCGAGGCAATCCCAAAACAGTCAGCCATTGAAAACCCTATGAGGGTCGCTATGAGTTGGATACAACTTGATGGCACCTAACAACAACAGCAACAATAGAATACTGAGCCTGCAGCCATACTACTGTGGCATTCAATCCCATCAGATCTTAGAAGCTAAGCAGGGTTGGGCCTGATTAGTACTTGGATGGGAGACTGTGTGTGAACAACAGGTGCTGTAGGCTTGGATGAAGGACCTGGAAACCTACTCCCCATCTTCACCCCCCAAAAAAACAACCAGCTATTGAAAACCCTGTGAACAGCAGAAGAGAAGCACTAACAATAGGCTTCACCTGTTGTACATAAGGTCGTTATGAGTCAGATACAGACTACATGCACCAAACAACAACAACAATATACTTAGTTTGTTCACTTGGAATCTCTCTGATTTTGCTTTTTGCAGCACTTCATTGACTTCCCCCCTCTACTACATCTGTCTTTTTTAATGTGTCACATAACTAGATAATGGATAATCTAGTAAAACCTTTATGCCCTGAGATTTATAACTTTAATGCCAATGACAAAGTCTCTTTTGTTTTGTAATATTATTTACCCAAAATTTCCAGATGTTTATATATATATATATATATATATATATATGCAGATCATACCAATTATATTAGCCTACTGTATTAGCACACATTATAACTTGCCTTTATAATATGGGGAAATAAAGAGGGCAACCAATTGCTAATACACAAACGGGCAAAGGAAATGAACAAACAATTCTCAAGTGACAGAAGTTCATAAAACTAAGAAGCATATGAAAAATTCTCCATATCCCTAGCAATTATGGAAATGCAAATAAAAACAACTCTGAGATTCAACCTAACTCCAGAAAGAGTGACCAACATCAATAAAACAAATAATAACAAATGTTGGCAAGGATATGGGAAAAAAAGAACCCTCTTACACTTTTGGTGGGAATATAAACTGGTTCAACCACTTTGGAAATCAATATGGACTCAGAAAATTAAAAGTAGAACTGCCATATGACCCATCTATAACACTACTAGGAATATTCCCCAAAGGAGACAAGTCATAGTAGCACAGAGACACCTATATCACTACATGTAATTCAGCCCTTTCACAATAGCAAGGATATGGAATCAACCAAGATGTCCATAAACAGAATGGATAAAAAATTTATGGCATATATACACAATGGAATGTTGTTGTTTTGTTGTTAGGTGCTGTTGAGTCGTGTCCAACTCATAGCGACCCTCACATTGTTTTCAATGTCTGATTGTTTTGGGATTGCCATGGGAATGGATTGCCACATCCTTCTCCCATTTTTGTTGTTGTAGGAATCAAATCTGGGACCTCAGAGACTGCACAGTGGCACTCCACCAACTGAGGTGAATCCCAGCCCCAACAGTGGAATATTGCTCAACAGTAAAAATTTGAAATAATATCATTGGCAGCAAAAAGGATGGCACTGGAGAATATCATATTACGTGAATAAACACAAGCTCAAAAACAGAAATGCCATATGTTCTCATTCATATGTGGGAGCTGAATCTTACTTAAATGAAGAAGAAGTCCTATACATAAGTTGATATATAAAAACGCAGGGTTAAACTTAGTGAAGAAGCTATAATATAAAGGGTAGAAAGAAGGAGGGAGGGAATTAACACAAGGAACAAAAGATTTTAGATGGTGGGATGGGGAAGAGAAACAATGTAGAGGGATAAAGGAGGAGAGGACAATCTCAATGTAAATGATACAACTTCATGAGTACATGGGAAAAATAGGGAAACATAATACAAATATGCATATGAGTTTTGCTGCATATTTTTCATAAGGTTCCATAAACCTTGTAAATTGATAAAAGTGTAACCAAAAGTGATATAATAGTTGCAAAATGGAAAAGCAAATGCTATATTACTCAACATCCCACCAACATTTACCAATAAAGAGCAAAAGATAAAATAATTAGAAAATTGTATTAATCTATTAATCAAATCTAGTTTTAACAGCATATAATTACAGATGGATTATCTTCTCTATAAATTATGTTTCTTTGATATGACTGTAAATCATTATAAAGACTTCTATACTACCCTAGATTTCATGTCCCTTAAGTTATAGGAATTTAAATTGGAGAATTTCTATTTTTGTCACTGCCACTATTCTATAACATAAGTTTGAAACTTTAATTTTTTAAAGAACAACAGATGCTTTTGATTTCTATTAGGGTTGTCTTGTAATGCACTAATTGTCAATTGAAAATATTATCAGTTGGAAGTGTATTTAATGCACATAACCTACACACTACCCACAGCTTAGCAACAGAGTGCACCCTGGAGTTTCTCTTGTTTGCACTCACAATCCTGTGGCAGCATGGGAGAGGTAGCTCACTGTTACTGGCCAGCATGGCAAAAACAGTATTCTATTGCACATCGCTACCCTAGGAAAAATTAACTCAAAACTTGAAGTTTGGTTTATAATGAATGTGTATGGATTTTGCACCATTATAAAGACAAACAATCATAAGTCAAGTAATTTTAACTTGGAGAATGTATGTAAAATAGTAAAAAATTATATTATGCATCTGTAGATAACAATACCACAAAAAGAAATTACTTAGAGAGAGGATTCACCTTTTTTGAGAGTAAGTCATTTTATTAAAGAGTAAGTTATTTCTTTCATTTATTCAATTCCAATTTGTACCTTTCAGAAGTAATTTAGTTTCCTTCATAAGTAGTTTTTATGTTTTGCTCTAAGTATATTCTTATTTAAAAAAATTTTGACATTGCTATAGTAAATACAGCATTCTCCAATAGTAAATCTTTGCACTAGTTCTTGTTTATGCATAAAAATACTCTTGAGGTCCATACATTAATTTTGTTATCCTATTCTTATAAACTATTTTATTTTTGAGTCAAACTTCTTGTGTATTTTTTATACCTTCCAGTTATTCTCTTCCATCATGTGCAAACAGAGATAATTTGTACTTTCTATTTTACAATTTGAGGCTCTATTTTTTTATTATTTCTGACTAGATTAACAAAAATTGATATTACAATCTTTACTAGCAGTTTTAGTCATCATCATTATTTTTTGTCTGTGTTAGAAGAAATATCACTGTTGCATCACTAAATAAAATACTGGCTTTACGGATAATGTATTTGCTTTTACGTACTAAGGAAGTATCTATCAATGTGTCTTCTTTGCTATAATTTTAAGAGAAGTAGATATTTAATTTTGTCAAACTTTTCATACTCAACTTTGGAGATAATATCTCTTCATATGTTAGTATACATTTGAATATATTACATATAAGACAAATATTTAATTTATGGAACAAATGCCAATTGTTTGGGGCATCTTATTTAATTAGAGTGATGTTGAATCATGATTGATTCAACTTTCATTAGGTTTTCAAATCAAAACTAAGTTATCCATTGAAATTTTTAATTTTGATGAACATAAAACAATGTACATATTTATGGATATACAGTGATTTTTCATGTATGTAGTATGTACTGATCAAATCAAGGTAATTAGCACTTCAACTCCTTACCACTTCTTTGTATGTAAAGACCTCAAACTCCTCTTTTCTAGTTCCTCTTAAGTATACAATGTTTTTGCTTATTTGGGGGGATGGATGAAAGATTCTATAAACTCCATTATTTATTTATTTGTTTGTTTGTTTACCCTTTTTTTCTTTCAGAATCATAAACTCTCCACTTTTTTACCCCATTTCTATCACCATTCAATCATAAAAAGGTCTCTCCTCCATCTCCACCCTCCCCGTCTTTTTCTTCCATACCAAAAATACCTCTCAAAGCTTACCACCAAGAATTGTACATTTTAACTCCCTTTCCCATTTTAAATTTTCTGGACAACTATGTTTGTTCTTCAGTAATTTCACATTTATGTTGCAGTTTTTCTTGTGGAGGTGACATTGGGTCAGTCTTCTGCTTCTTGTCCTCTTCCCTTTTGAGAAGTTTCTCTGGGTGATTCCTCTCTCTACAGAAGTGAGCATAAAGAAGCAGCTACAATAAGACTTGTCTTATCTCTTTTTTAAATAGTTACTTTGACTACAGTTTCCCTATCTTCTAGATATTCTAAATGTGAGGGCCTAGGGTGGTTGTATGTTCTTACAGAGTATCCTCACTGTCCTCTGAGAAAACTTAGAAAAATGTGTGTATTAGTGGCCACCATTTTCCGTTGCCAAGAGTATTATTTTTCTGAGAATTTTCTGTAATTTTTATTGAAGTCAAAACATTCAAAAGAACTCTTTCTCTCTCTCATTGTCCATATATATGTATATATGTATATATATAATTTATTACATATAGATGTATATAAAAATTTACTCATGACAATACCTAGCAATAAACTTATATGTGGCACAAAGCAAAGCTTTTAATATGGAGATCACGTCATCTTATCATGTAAGTGTCTTTTCCTTTTTTTAATCTTTTAAAGTTAACATTTGTTTTGTACTTGCTGCATGCCAGACACTGAGGTAGGTGATTTACATATATTGTCTCCTTAATATTCACCAGTTTTGACAAGTGATTCCTATTTGACAAATATGGAAGAGGAAATTTAGAAAGTGTTGATAACTTATCCATGAAGCTGGAAGCTGTTTGGCTGACTCCTGTGTACCACTATACACTATACCATAATGATATATTTAACAACTACAGTATCCAAAACTGAAGCCATGTTGTTTACCTAAGAGTGTTTTTAGTGTGGCATTCCTTTTAATAGCCCCAAGTAATAATCAAAGTAATAAGTTATGATACATTTATCAACTAGAATACTAAGCAAATATTTGAAAGAATAAGATCTTATGAAGAGTAAAATCTTATAATAGCATCTGTATTCACTGACATGGAAAGAAGTTATAATGAGTAAATAAAACAAACCAGGAATGGTCACGCGTGCTTGTAATCCTTGCACTCAGGAGTCTGAGGCAGGAGGGTTGTGAGTTTTAGGCCAGCCTGGGCAAAATAGTGAGATCCTATCTCAAAAACAAAAACAAAGTAGTAAATAAATAAATTCAAATGAATGCAGAAATCTTATTGTGGAAGTTTTTTATTTGTTTGTTTGTTGACTTCATTGTTGGGAATAGAAGCTTCAAACCAGTCTACATGGAAAGAGCAGCAAAAGAGAAATAAAAAAGTATTTTAAATTTTTTATAGCACTCTCAGTTAACATTCTCTCATGAACTGAGAGAATACTGTGTAACCTAAAATAGTACCCAAATAGAGGCTTTTGAACAATTTTATCAACTATAAAAGCTCCTCATTTTTACTGTGATGAGTTGTTAAAACAACAGGAAGAAAATTAAATCACTAGATATCATTCTCAGCTCTTTTTTATATAAAAATTTTCCAAACCACATTCATAACCTTTTGGACTTCCCCAGATATGCACTAAAAATGGTAAATATAAAGGAAACATGTTCCATGCAATAAATTTTCTCTCTCCAAACTTTCCTCTTTTGTTAAGATGGCTGGTGCATTGATTGTAGAAATTAAATTCATTGAGCTTTGCCTATTTATTTATTTTTGTCATTCTTTTGTCTCATCTACCTAATTCTCATCTACCTAATTCTCATCTACCTACTTATACACATATGGCATCAAAATGCTGAGAGCAATGACAACTATATTCAAGAACTCTACCTATGGACAAATGTATAAATACTATCTAACCTTTAAAGATCAGGATGATTACTCAGTGAGCCAAAGGCATAGATGTCACAAGTTTTAATGCACACACTTATTTGCTCTTGGATTAAGAATTGAAAGTGTAATTTATCTTGACGGTTGAAGCATGTGTCTTTTAACTAAGTGTTGCCTAGCGACAAAAAAAGGAAACATAAACAGATGGATTTGTTCTCTGTGCACTAAATCTGAAGGATACTCAGCTCCACGATATGTTCTGTTCTCTTTTGTTTTTGTTCCTAGCTCAAAGTCACAAGTAGGAAATAGTAATTCCCCTCTGAAAGCCTCATAGAAGGGAAATTTTATTATGAATATTTCATCATTATAGTAATTGTTCTGTTTTTCTGAAACTAAACAAAATCATATTAATTACATTGGCATTAGTTTATTGCTAATCCACTTGTATTATATATTTTTAAATGGCTACTTTATTAAAGCAGTATACAATAAAGCTATGCAAATATATAGGGGTAGACAGAATGAAGAGCAAAAATAAATAACATATATTAAGAACATGTTTAAGTAACATTAAATTTAAATAAGCTGGCATATTTAATATCTACATTATCCCTGTAATTTAGAGAATTTATAACAATTTTATGAACAAGAAAATGAAGGCCCTATCCGTTATGTAACTTTTAAAAATCCATAGTTGTTCTGTTAAGTAGTATACGTTGTTGTTGTTGTTGTTGTTGTTGTTGTTGTTAGGTGCCAGCAAGTCAGATTTGACTCATAGCAATCCTATGTACAACAGAATGAAACACTCCCTAACTCTGTGCCTTGCCCGGCACTATGTCAGTGCTAATCTGTTATTGACAGGGTTTTTAATGGCTGATTGTTTTGAGATTGCTTCTGGAGTGGATGGCCATTTCTTTCTCTCATTTTTGTGGTGCTTCAGATTGAACCGAAGGCCTCAGACAGTGTAGAGCAGCATTCTACCTACTGAGATAAAACACAGCACCATTAAATAGTATAGGCCAGATTAAATACTAAGTTTTATGACATTAGAATATTAAGAGATCTATAAAAATCTCCACAAAAGTCTTAGTATTTCTAGAAATATGGTTATCATGCAACACCTACTGGCATGGGCGAGGTACTGGCAAAAGGGTAAATACATTGATCAATATTGAAAAAATAGAAAATCCAGAAACTGATTCACATATGTATGGCTTAAAGATTGTTGAAAAAGTGGTAACTGGATTTTAGTGGATAAAGAATATATTTTCAGCAATCAGTGCTGGAACAATTGAATGTCAATTAGCTAATAATGAAGCTCAACCTCAACCTTATACCTTTAAAAATAAGTCAAAATGATTATATTTTTAAATTCAAAATTATCAAACATTAGAAGATAAAATAGGATATAATCTATATGGTTTGTCATTGGAGT